>VMDO01042412.1:0-10550 GCA_007922755.1 Pedetes capensis | reverse complement strand
GAGGAGGAGGAGGGGCAGGGGGAGGGGCAGAGGAGGGGAAGGGGAGGAGGAGGAGGAGGAGGAGAAGAAGAAGAAGAAGAAGAACTAGTAGGAGTAGTGGAGGAGGAGGAAGAAAGAAGAGGAAGAAAGAAGAAAGTCTGCTAATCACAAACACTAGCAGTTACTGAAGAAACATCACAAATATTGAGGTAAGAAACAAACTAGAAAAATATTTGCTTGCCACAAATGTAGAAGGCAAAAGGAAATCACCCTTATTAAAACACCCCCAAATTTCTCCAAGGTCAGCCTTCACTCAATCAGACCACGGCAACTACAGTGAATCCACCTCCTTCCCCTTTCCCCTGTACCATCTGGAAGCTCTCCTCCCCCTTGCCCTGGGCAGCTCTCAACACCCCTGCTTCTGACATCAGATTTGTTCCCAGGCAAGTTCAGAAAAGTCACTTCCATTTATCTGAAGAAACATGGCCACCAGGGATCTGTTGGAAGGAGCTGAAGGTAGGGGTGAAGACGGAGAAAGCCACTGAATGGCTTTCAAGGTGCAGACCACTTTAACAGTCGCACTAACGCATCGCCTCTAAGTATAATGCTCTTTCAAGTTTGCTGCTGTGAAGGGTTTTCACAAAAAGAAAAGACAAATGGCTGCTCACCTTGATGTCAAGCAAACATTCTTTTTCTGCTGCAGCCCCTCTGTCGTAGCACAGGCACCTCCCCAGGGCAGCGGAGCGAGGAAACCTCCGTGAAGCACGGGCCTCTCCGTTCCAGGCTCCGGAGACAAATGCCCGACAGCCTGGCAGAGGCAGAAGAACGTGTAGCCACGTGCCACCACGATGCTTGGTGTTGACGTTTAGACAGGGTGTAGGCATTTGTCAACGATGTCTGCTTGCGTCCCAAGGGCCCCACTGTCGGCGATGACCCTGGGCCAGTTTTCGAGGACAAAGTGGGCGGTTCTCTGGCCACTGTGGGGCATCAAAGGCCACCTGGCCAAGCAGGAGCTTCTTCCCAAGATGCCAGGTTTGAGAAAGAAGTTGGTTTCTCTGCAGGTAGCCGGGCTTGCGTGGGATTTGTGAGGTGGACGGATGGGAGGAGCTCACCAGCAGGGCCAGAGCAGGTGCGGCAGACTGACCAGGAGCACGCAGCCTGCTGTCGGGTCCTCCTCAGTCTCCCCACCCTGGGAACGCCCTGTGCACCCTCCCCCTGGGCTTTGGTGATGTAGTCCCACATTCTGTGATAAACTCCGATCTGCGTAAGTTGGCACTGGTTTGCTTACATTACTTGGAAACAAAACGCCTAATTAGTACAGTGAGTCACGGCTCATTGCCCCAACTCCATTGTAAGACTGAATGCAGAGAGGCATCGTCTTCTTTTGTTCGCTCACCTGGCAATTCTAAAACACCTCTTGTGCGCCCAGCCTGTGGTAGAAGTCTAGATTACGCCAGCGCACTGAGCTATCGGAAATGTTTACATGAGCGTTGTCTCTGCCGGCAAGTGGTCAAGGAAGGAGGTGAGCAAATGTGTATCGATGCAGCAGACACCAGCAGAAATAATCACAATGGCTCTCGGCCACTTGGGATGGGCATGAGTCCAGCTACTTGAGGAATGGAAGCCGGAGTGGCTCAGGAAGACTGAGCAAAGAAAAGGGCGGTAGGGCATGCAATGGGAAAGGAAGCCAGGAGCCACATCATGGAGGCCTTGGATCAGGGTTTTAGTGTGGCTAGTGGACTCTGGGTATGGGTTTGGACTTAGCTCAGTTGGTAGAGCCCTGCTCTGCAGTCTTGGAGGTCCCAAGTTCGATTCCCAATATCACAAAAATGGGAGAAGAACGTGGCAATCCACTTGTGGGGCAATCCTGAAACAATCAGCCATTGAGAACCCTATGAGGGTTGCTGTGAGTCAGACATGACTCGATGGCACCTAACAACAACAACAAAGTGGACTCTGGGGGTCGAAGACAGCGTGATGCCTGATTAATGACTGAACAGCATCCTTCTGGCTGGGTGTGGAGTGGACCGAGAGGGCAGGGGCAGACGGCTAGAGAAACACAAGAAGAGAGACCAGCCTGGCTGCTCCCTCGGGGTCTGGGCTGGATGTGCAGGGCCTCTCGCTGCGATGCCAGTGGCAGGGAGGAAGTGAGAAGTGGGTGAATGCGGGATGGGTTCCGGACACAGAGCCCACAGGATTTTCCATGAGTTGGATGTGATATTTGAAAGGAAAGGAAGATTGGGGAATGACTCCAAGAATTTTGGCCCGCGTAACTGGCAGATTGCAATTGCCATTTACTGAAACGAAGGAGACTTGGAGAGAAGCATTTTGAGAAGGGAAACAAAGAGTCATATTTTTCATGTGTGGATTTAAAGCTAACATTAGACGTCCCCGTGGAGGGTCAAGGAGGCTGTTGGACATGAAAACCAGAGCTGTGAGGAGAAGAGATACAGAGTGTGTGTCTATCAGCATACAGATGGCGCTTACAACCACTGGAAAGAACGAGGGCACCGGGGAGAGAGTCAGACAGGGAAGCAGTGTGAGGAGGGAGTCCTGAGGGTGTCAATATGCAGTGTGCACAAAGGAGAGGTGACCAGAAAGGGACCCGAGGAGGAGCGTGCGGGTGGTGGAGACCAGAAGAGTGCACCGTCCGGGTTGTCAAGGAGAGAAACCGAGCGTGTCTGCTGGCCTCCAATCTGGCTGTTCGGCGGTTGGAATAAGAGCTAGACTGGAGGACAATAAAGAGACATTAGGGTAGAGTGCAGACACCGCACTAGGCACTGCTGTGGGATATGACCGTGGCAAATGAACGCAGAATACAAACTCCAACAGCGCATTTCCTGGGCGTCCAGGAGCCCAGGTGGGTGAGTCAACAGAGGGCCCGCAGGGGATTACTCACGCGGGGCTGTGGCAGTCAGCTGTCTGTAGATGTGGCCAAGTACTGGAGACAACGACTCAAAAGGAGGAAGTATTTGCTTTGGCTCACGGTTTCAGAGGTGTCACTTCACACTCTTGGTGCTATTGATTCTGGGCTGTGGTGAGGTAGAACATCATGGCAGTGAAAGCACATGTCTCACTTCATGGCTCCCAGGAAGCAAAGAGAGAGGAAGAGATCAGGACCAGGTGTAACCTTCAAAGGCCTCCCCCCAGGAACCAGCTCCCTGAAGCTGGGTTCCACTTCCCAAAGTTCCTACCACTTCCCACTGGGCATCTGCAGGCCCAAGTAAAAAGCCCATGCTTTTAGCAAAGCAGCCTCTAAGTCCCTGTTACAAGTCCACCACAGGCCGACTAACTGAGTGATAGTGAAAGTCATTTCAACCCTCTTTGTTTTCTTTAGTAAGGAACTTATTAGAAGAGAATTAAATAAGCACTGGTCAAGAAGAAATACTCCTGACCTACCAAGCAGTGGCATGGAAATCAGATACAGGCTTGAGAAATCAAGTTGAAATGTATTGGGCAAATAAAACAAGAAAGCAAACTCTGGTAGTGAAAGAGTCTGTCACATTTGGCATAGGAAACCATTCAGTCATTCTACCAACCCTGAGATCCTTATACCTTCTCAAGGAGAAAAATTAAAATTTTTAAATCTGTGACTCTTTTTCCCAACCAGGACTCATTGTACTCTGTTTACTCCTGCTCAGGAGGTGACATGCTGTTAGCCTCAGATTTACCACACACTGCTGACAATTTTATTTTAATCTGCTAATCCCACACTGCTTGGCAGTGACCAGACTAGGAAAGAGGAATGTCAGACCACATTCTGAGAACGTGAGTCCCTTTGCTTGGTGCTTTTGGAAATTCAAGATGTCTTCAGAATCTTATTATTATCAATAATTCAAATCCAGTTCACCTTTGCCCAGAGCTATTGTCATTGTTGTTGTTAGGTGCCGTCAAGTCGGTATCCGAGTCATAGTGACCCTCATAGGGTTTTCAATGGCTGACTGTTTCGGGATTGCCTTGGGAGTGGGTTGCCAGGCCCTTCTCCCGTTTTTGCGGAGCTGGGAATTGAACTCAGGACCTCAGAGACTGCAGAGCAGCGCTCTACTAACTGAGCTAAATCCCAGCCCGCCCAGAGCTAAGCGGATGTTAAAAAATCTGTCCCAGCTCTGGCCAGATCCACCCCCATGCACCATAACCCATACACCCCCACGCACATTGCTTCCTTAAAGGAAGCTACCAGGTTCATCCTCTCCCTCCTACCAGGTATCCTCTGAGGGTGTCTGTCTTGGACAGAACCATGGCCCACAATGGGCAGGTCAGCACACAGAGGAAAGGGAGGAGAAGCTAGAGTTGGGATAATTCATATGCTCTATCCGTGCTTATTTCTTTAAAAATTAGGATGCTTGTATGCCTTTGGGAAAACAGAAGACACAGTAGAAAGCAGGGTATGGAGGAACTGACAGAGAGGGAGTAGAAAATCTCTTTGAGTTGCTCCCTTCACTTAAAATATCTAGCAGGAAATGTTGGTGTTGTATAAAGAAATTGGCAAAATGCTGCAATAGGAGCGAGCAAGACTGTGCCCCTGTCCTTGCTTCACTTCAGCCCTGGGAGCTCTGGGCCTCTCTGAGCACCCTGCTCAGGGGTTGCGGGGAGACCCCAGGCTGACTGGCTCCAGTGCCAGCGATCCTGCTGTCAGGCTGCTGGGCAGCCCACAGTCCCTGGGCTCCCGTTGCACCGAACCTCACCTGGCTCCTTCCCTAAGACTGGGCAGACCTGCGTCCCAACAACACTGCTTGCTTTCAGGGAAGAGCAGGAAGATGAAGATGCGGTCCCCAGCCTCCACTATGGAGCCTGCAGGACCTGGTGCGGTGTGACATGCCCCAGACTGCTTTCCAGAGAGCAGAGGCCTGCTGAATCCAAGCATGACAAAAACAGGAGAAAGACGTGGCAATGGACTCCTCAGGCAATCCCTAAACAATCAGCCATTGAAAACGCTATAAGGATCACTGTGAGTCGGACAGGACTCCAGGTCACCTAACAAACACCACAACAAATAAGCTCCTTTGAAGGGAATCCAAGCTTATGCTAATGAGGTGACTTTTGATAGGCTGCTTGGCAGTTTCAGTGTGGGCCTGGTTGCCAAGGGAGCCAATCACGTGACAGGAGGGTTGGAACCTCCAGCCACTCCGCATCTTCAAGAGGGAAAAAGGGCTGGAGGTTGAGCTTCTGGTCACGGATGCCCAGTAATTTAATTGGCCAATTCCTGCATAATGTTGTTGTTCGGTGCTGTGGAGTGGGGTTGGACTCATACTGATTCTATGTACAGCAGAAGGAAACAGTTCCCAATTCTGTACCAGGTGCATGATCTTATTTGTGTTTAAGCCCATTGTTGCAGATGCTGTGTGTCAATCCATCTGGTGGAGAGTTTTCCTTTTTGTTCTTTGACCTGCCACTCTTCCAAAGATGATGTCCTTCTCAAGGGATTGGTCCCTCCTGACACACATCCAAAACACGTAAGATGCACTCTAGCCATCCTTGCTTCCAAGGAGCACTCTGGCTGCACTTCTTCAAGGGCAGATCTGTTGGTTCTTTTGGCAGACCATGGTATATTCAATAGACGTATCCAGGACCATGATTCAAAAGCATCAATTCTTCTCCTGACTCCCTTGTTCAATGTCCAGTTTTCACAACCGAATGATGAGAATGAAAATATCATAGCAATGAATCAGGCTCACCTTTGTCTTCAACTCCATAAAAACCCTCCAGGGCAGGATTGGGGATCCTTGGGATGGAAAGTGGTGGCGGTGCTGGGGATGGCGAGCCAGGAGAGTGTAGAAGCTGGGCACTTCTCCAATCCTCTGGTACCTTGCCCTGGATGGCTGTCCCACGTGAGCCTTCCTGAATGTTACAGTAAACCGGTGATCTTAAGGGAAGTGTTTTCCTGAGTCCTGTGAGCTGGTCCAGCAATTTATCAACCATGAAGAGGAGTCTTGGGAACCCTGACTCGTAGCCAGGTCAGACAGAGCCGTGGGGAGCCTCACCATGGCCTGGGGACAACAGCATGAGAGGCGTCAGAAATGTGTGGGTAAAGCAGCTCCAACTAGAATAGAAAGTTGAACCCACTTTGCAGAAATACTAAGGTGAGACAGGAAAATTTCAGTTTCCATAAACTTCCAAGGGATTCATGTCTGGCATCGTTAAGAAACTTATGAAAAGTAACAGGAAAGAAGGCAGGAAACCCATTAGAATATTGGCAATGAATATGAACTAGCTATTCCTAGAATCGAACAGCCAGCAAGCATCTAGAGATAAGCTCATATGTGCTAGAAATTAGCGATGCAACAATTAAAGCAGTGTAACCGTCAATATGTTTAAAGTTACATGGTATCAATTTCTAGAGCTGATTAGAAGATACAGGACTCCTCCCTGCCTGCTGGAGAAAATGCAAATGGACACGGCCTTTACTGAAAACAGCGTGTATGGTGCAACTGTACATAACGACATCAGACATAGGGGCCACTGTCTACCAGTGGTGCCCTGGGTATACACGTCAGATGCACTGGCACACAGCTCTGGAAAGAATGACACCTGAGGACGCTCCTAGCTACATTCTGCTGTTTGGAGAACAGGTGGTAACCTTTACATCTGTCCTTAGAGGATGGTAAGTAAAATGTTACCTGCTTGCAATGGAACATTTTGTAGCAGTCTAAAGAAATGAAGGCGGTCTGGACAGTCTGCAAAAACAGAGGAGGCTCAAGAGAGATGAGAAATAAAGGTTTACATTTTCTAATATTATAATATGTATTAAAACATTTAAATAAACATTAGCACTAAACTATACTTAAATGATGCATTACTATATATATATATATATATATATGTATATATGTATAGATATATATATCTTTTTTTTTTTTTTTTTTTTTTTTGCAGTACTGGGGGTTGAACCCAGGACCTTGCGCTTGCATGCTTTGCAAGTGCTGGACCGCTGAGCTGCACCCCCAGCCAATTTTTTTACTTTTTTTTTGGGGGGGGACAGGGTCTCGCTAAATTACGCAGACTGCGTCTGGTCTCGAACTTGTGATCCTCCTGCCTCTGCGTCCCAAGCTGCTGGGATTACAGGCGTGTGCCACCCTGCCCAGCTGATGCATTATTATATGGAGTGAACCTTAGATATATTGAGAATATACTGCATTTAAATGAGGCTATACAGTGGACATTTTTTTTCAGTTCTGTTCGTTGAACCCAGGTCCTCGCACACGTAAGCAAATGCTCTGTCACTGAGCTGCACCCTGAGTCCCTTTTCTATGCTTTGTTTTGAGATGGGGTCTTGCCAAGTTGCACAGGCTGCCTCTGGTCTAAAAGCCAGGGTCTCCATCACCTGAGTTGTTGGGGTTACAGGTATGCACCACAGGGGTAACATTTAAAATAATTAAAAGTAGGGGTGCCAGATGCCAACCCACCAGAACGGGCTTCTCCGGGGAGGCTGGGCCTGGGGTACGCTCCGCTCGTCAGTGAGGACATGGATACCCATGGACTCCTGCAGTACGCCTGGCGAGGAGAGTGGGGCCGTGGGGCCCGGCGGGTCTGTGCTGGGAGGGCAGGGCAGCTGAGCAGGCAATAAAGAAGAGCGCGAGGGTCTGGTGTGGAGTTAGAGGCATCCGCTCTTGACCTCCCTGAGGCAGGGTCTAGAGGAGGAGGAACTCTGAGGGGGAGCGTCCATGACCAGCACACACTCGCTCGTGCTCTTCCCAACCCGATGCCACACCAAGAGTGAGCCTGCTGCTCTTCGGGCACCGCAGCTGACTGTGCCTGTAACCTCATCCCTCGGATCTTCATTGTTCCTCAGGGGAAAACCTCATCCATCCACTCATTCATTCCCTCACTCTGCCACCGTGTTGCAGGAGCTAGTCTGCAGGCACCACGGAGACGCAGGGGAGCCCCTGCTGTTGCCTGATATTGGGGTTCCCACTGCGTGTCTTGAAGCAGCTTTGTGTGAACGTTGGGCATCGCTGGGAAAGTCTCAGGCACAGCCTCCCCTTGCTGTTAGGAATTGCAAAGTCTCCCTTCAGGTGTGTTGTTGTTGTTGTTGTTAGGTGCCATCGAGTCAGTATCCAACTCATAGCAACCCTGTGTACAATAGGGGAAACACTATTATCAGTGCTTCTTTGCAGTTCATAGGGTTTTCAATGGCTGATTGATTTTTGGGAGTGGGTTGCCAGGTCCTTCTCCCAAGCCTACAGCACCTGGTGTTCCCAGACGGTCTCCCAAGTAGTAACCAGGCCCGACCCTGCTTAGCTTCCGAGATCTGACGGGATCGGATGCCACAGGGCTATGGCTGCGGGCCTTCAGGTGTGTTGTTGTTGTTGTTAGGTGCCGTCGAGTCGAGTCCGACTCATAGCGACCCTATGTACAGCAGATCGAAACACTTGCCAATTCTGTGCCAGAAACACGATCTTATTTATGTTTAAGCCCATTGTTGCAGACACTGTGTCAATCCATCTGGTGGAGGGTTTTCCTCTTTTGCGTTGACCTGCCACTCTTCCAAACATGATGTCCTTCTCCAGGGATTGTTCTCTCCTGACTACATGTCCGAAATATGTAAGACGCAGTTTGGTCATTCTTGCTTCCAAGGAGCACTCTGGTTGCACTTCTTCTAGGACAGATCTGTTGGTTCTTTTGGCAGTCCATGGTATATTCAATAGATGTCTCCAGCACACTCAAATTCCCCAGCACTCAGGCTGGGTAGAGCAGCCCCGACTCGTCGCTCAGCCTCCCCCCGTCACTGGCTCCTGTTTCCTGAAGAGTCTCCTGCTCTGACATGTCCAAGAGTCCCAGCTGTTTGGGGGCCTTTGTGGTCAATAAACGTGATTGCCAGTTTCCCCACTCTGGGCTTCCGTGGCCCCCAACATGGAGGCCACCTCAATTCATGGGCAGGCAACATGGTCTCCTGCTCCTGGGCAAACTCCAGTAACCACGGAAACCATATTTCTGTGCCACTGCCAGATTAGAAGTGCTGTGGGCGCTGGCAGCGAAAAGTCCCATGGCTGGCCTCGGGGTGACCTGCCTTGACTGCCAACAGGGTGTCCCTCAAGTCTGAGGTGGCCTCGTCTGTCCTCTGGCAGCCTCTGGGACGGTGGTGTCCACTCACCTTGGCAGCTGCTCTGGGCTGCGGGGATGTGGGTCATCGCGTGGTGCCATCTGGAACACACAGGCGGAAGGAACACAGGACACCTGTCCTTCGTTCCCACAGCCGATGTGCTATGGTCACAGCTGGATGTGCCATGCACTGTGTTCCAGCCGAGACGTTGGCCGGGGTGGCCTCCTTTTGATAAGGCAGAAACAACAGTGGCATGCGTGGGAGAGGGGGCACCTGTGGTTCAGGCCCCAAAGCGTGTGACCGTAGGTAACAGTTAACGGGAGACCTAGGAGGACCCAGCTGCTCCGCACTTACAGATCTGGGCACTCTTTGCTCCCTAGCAAGCTGCGTTCAGACGCAGCCCCTGGTCATGGGCGGCCCACACAGGCGTCCCCTGGCCACCTCTCCTGGGTCCGCAGAGGGGACAAACACAGCCTCTGAGCAGCTCGGTGATGTTGGAAGGTGGCAGATGCCAGGGAGACACTTACAGCTGGGTCAGGGGCCCAGATGCAGGGATTTAGGGGGCGGAGAAGGCATTGCTGCTGCACTCTGCCCCTTGCGTCTGGGAAATTGGCATCGCCATGGAAACCAGCAGCCTCCTCCTCAGTGGGGTCCCCTGACTCCCAGCCTCTGAGGTTGCTCTGGCCCTGGGCAGCACCCCCTCCTTCCGTCAGTCCTCACGGCTGCCCCGCATGCATTATCATGTTTAATGGAGCTTGTGTTTTACAGATGTTTCAGATCCGTAGCAAGGCTGAGTGACAGTTGTCAAGATTTTCAGTGTGTCCTCTGCCCGGACACATGCACGGCCTTCCCCATTGTCAACACCCCACCCCAGGGTCAGGTCGTTACATTGGCACAGGATTCTCACCCAAAACTCCCAGGGGCATTTGGGTTCTGTCTTGGTGGTGGGCATTGTATGAGTTGGGCAAACAAGATAATTACGTCTAGCCACCATTGTAAGGGGCTGGGTTTGGCTCAGTTGGTAAAGCGCTTGCTCTGCACGCTCTGAGGCTCTGAGTTCGATCCCCACCACAGAAACAGGCGAACGTCCTGGCAGCCCACTCCCAAAACAATCAGCCATGGAAAACCCTATAAAAGCACTGAACCCAGGGCCTCACACATGTGTTTGCAAGTGCTCTGCCACTAAGCTTCACCCCCAGGCCATTTATCACTTTTTATCTTGAACCAGGATCTTGCTAAACTAGGAGGCTGTCTCTAGCCTCGAACTTGCGATCCTCCTGCCCCTGCCTCCCAAGTTGCTGGGATTACAGGCGTGTACCGCCACACCTGGCTTAGACACTGACGTCATTTCCTTTAGGTATATATCCAGAAGTGGGATTGCTGGGTCATATGTAGTTCTATTTTTAATTTCTTGAGGAGCCTCTCTACTGTTTTCTGCAATGGCTGTGCTAATTTACATCCCCTCCATCAGCATGCAGGGGCTGGGATTTAGCTCAGTTGGTAGAGCACTGCTCTGCAGTCTCTGAGGTCC
>VMDO01042411.1:0-10559 GCA_007922755.1 Pedetes capensis | reverse complement strand
ACACACTCCTGTAATCCTATTACTTGGGAGGAGAGGCAAGAGGATCATCATGAGTTCAAGGCTTGCCTGGACTACATGCCAAGTCCCAGTTCAACCTCAGCTAAAACAAAAACAAAACAAAACAAAACAAGCTAAATGAAATACTCTATGAGGTATTCTTGAATTTAAGGACAAAAAATTGTGAAGCCCATTTATCACATGACAGTAATTTGTACCATTAAATGATCAATCAAAATATAGTCACTAAATAGTACATTTTAATAAGAAAGTTTGGGAAATGTAAAATTACCATGGATTATCATATCTGCTTCTGGAACATATGCACTACTATAAATAAATTTTTTTCTGACATCATGTTCTCCAGTAAAGAGTTGTGTTTTATGGAAAAGAACATATGCACAATCAAAGCAATAGAATTAAAAATCATTACACAAAAATGAAAGAAAGGACCTGGATATGGTTTGATATTTATTCTAGAGAGAAAACACTTTATAAATATGCTTCACATTTTATTATTGATATTACAAAACATGATGTAAGCCTACAGCTGTGATGAGTGCAGTTTTACTTAAATTTAGTTTTCATTTTTGGGAAAATGGAATGCCTTGTTGGTAGAGGATGACATTAACTGCCAGAATTTTAGCAAAGTTCTTTCAACTGATGTTCAATACAACCCTACTTAATCAAATGAATTCTTATATTTTTTTCCAAAGGTGAATAAAATAATTACAACAAATAATCCTAAAAATTAGATCAGGACAGAAGAAAAGCAAGGAATTAGATGATGAGTGATGAAAATCAAAGGATGATATTCCTCCTGATACTACATGAGGTGAACTTTTTAAGGTAGAGTGATTTGATCATATTAGGAATATGTGCTTTTTATATTTTTATGGAAAGAAAATATAAATTGCTGATGCATATTTAAACAATGCTTAGTCTTCGGAGATTACAAATCTCAAGTCTGTGAACATAGTCACCTGGCCTTTGATCTACTTGCGGTCTCTCTCTACATTCTTAGCATGATGAGGCATAGTGAAGGAGGAAGAGTATGTTTTAATGACAATTTTAAAATTGGTTCTTATCTTATTTTATTTTGTTTACCTATTTATTTATTTTTCTGGTACTGTGGAGTTGAACCAGGGCCTCATGCAGGGTTTTTGCAAGCACTCAAGCACTGAGATGTACTCATAATCTATTTTTTACTTTGTATTTTTGAGACAGGGTATCACTAAGTTATACAGTCTGTGTCTGGCCTCAAACTTGCCATCTTCCTGCCTCCACATCCCAAGTCACTGGGATTAAAGTCATGAGCCACCACACCCATTTTAAAATTGTTTCTAGAGCTAAGAGTGAATTTGGATATTTCAGAAAAGTAGCCTGTGAAAATACTGCATTATACTACTGATTATTTGTACTTAATATATTTAAAATAAACATACCAAGAAATCAAAGATTCAAAAGTTGGCATATTGCCCCCATACACTCGAGGGCACCTAACAACACACAAGTTGGGATGATTTCTTAGGATTTACTTACCCTTGTCAGATCTCAGTACTCTATATTTTTTTGCTCGGAGAAATGGCTCATTAATTCTTTTTGCTATATTCTTTCAGGGACACAGATATAAATTCTGAAGATTAAGGAAAAAATCACTGCAAATAGTGAGTTTCTTTCTGAGAAAAATTTTAAGATCGTTAACTTTTCCACATATACTTTCATTTATATAAATGTACTATAAGGCACATACATTAGCTTATAGTTTTCGAATGTTAAGATTTATTTTTCTGTATCTCATAGGAAAATGTGATCAGTAAAGGACCATGATGTCCTAAGCTTCTTTTACATACATGTATTTCATGTGTTCAAAAAATTCAGAATAGTCATAGGCATGTCATACTCCATGTAATGATATGTAATGAATTAATTAATCAAAATTTGCTTTGAAAGGGATGTATTCTGTTACTCTGTTGCTGAAAAATGACAAGGTGTTATTGAACAATGTATGTATGTGCAAATTAAACAAAGCCAAGGAAAAATTTTTCTTAGTTCTTATATTTTTAAATTGAGGATCTTAATTAGGCACTCTGATGCACACCTGTAATCCCAACAACTTCAGTGGCTGAGTAAGGAGGATTGCAAGTTTGAGGGTAGAGTAGACTTTGTAATTTAGAGAGAAACTGTTATAAAATTTAAAAAAATAAACAAACAGGGGTGGGGGTGCAGCCTACTAGTGGAATGCCCTGGGTTCACTCTGACAGTACTGCATAATATAATAATAATAATAATAATAATAATAATAATAATAATAAAATGATAATAAGTGATAACAATAAATACAACAAAATTAAAATGTAAGATAAGATTTAAGATATTTGTTAATATTACCCCATCTAAGTATACTTTCATTTTCCACTTGGAGCAATATAAAATCATCCTAACAGATATACCTACTCCTGTTAGTGCACACATCCTTTTAATTTTATATGGATGCAGGGCATTTATAGAACTATGATCATACCAATCAGTTTTAACTGAGCTAATTAGCCCCTATTTCTCTTTCATTACACAACTAAACCCACATGTTCAATAATATCAAGAATGTCAAGTCCATTGCCAAATATAAGCTTTACTTGCCTTATCTCTTTAGCATATCTCTAATTAAGCCAGTTGGCTGGTGTAGGTTTTATTATTTTTGTAAGTGACACCATTTCTCTGATATTTTTGTGTTCCAAGAAGACATCCTAATTGCTCTTCGGAACCAAAGAAAAGTCAGCATGCCTATTAGTAAATACATTTTCTCTCATATTTGCAAAAATATGTGGGCATCTGTGAAATGTGCATTTAATGTACTACATACATAATGACTATTATTTTTCAAGGAATTTTCTAATAGTAAAGATGTTAATGGTTTCAATAAAACTGTGTGAAAATTTCCATTTTCCTTAAGAAAAAATAGAGAAATGGAAAAATGTGTTAAAATAAAAGGTCTAAAATAAGGAAGTCTACGAACATTCTTCCCAAGTATATATTTTACAGATGCAGGGTAGTTTAATTTCAAAGTGTTTAAATTTATTTATAAATTGGTTTAAGAAAACACCAAGATATGCTTGCATCTATCTAGTGACTTACCAAATTACATGAATAAGTAGAAAAAAGTTTACAAATAATAAACAATGATACATTTATGAAGATCTAAATTTTAAGCCGCCTGTAGCCATAGCCCTGTGGCATCCAATCCCATCAGATCTCAGAAGCTAAGCAGGTTTGGGCCTGGTTAGTACCTGGATGGGAGAACGCCTGGGAACACCAGAAGCTGTAGGCTTGGGAGAGGGACCTGGCAACCCCCTCCCAAAAATCAATCTGCCATTGAAAACCCTATTCACAGCAGAGAAACACTAACAATAGTGTTTCCCGTTGTACAGAGGGTCGCTATAAGTCGGATACTGACTTGACGGCACCTAACAACAACAAATTTTAAGGCAACATAAACACCTAAAGGAAAGATATTTTCAGGTTAAAATGCTGTTTCTTCATAAAGTAGTATTCACCTTATAACGTCATATCATGTTCAAATATTTATACACATTGTATACTAATAAAGTGGACTCTACGTTAACAAGTTATCTCAGGAAGGCCAGAAATACGAGCAAATTAGTCATTGCTATTTTACATTCCATATACTAAAGGTGAACTCAAAGCCAGGCTGAAGTATTTTTCTTATTGCCAAGGAGAAAGCCTTGATGTATATGCTTCTGCTTATTACTATGTGTTTTACTAAATCCAAATTTTTATAATGACAAACAAATAATACCAAAGTGATTTTTCCACCAAGGAATCTAACTATTTCATCTTAACAGAAAAATATGTGCTTTTTGAAATAAATGTATTAGGCTGCAAAAAGTTTATTTATCTTAAATCTAAATAGAAAATGTGGGCTGGGATTTAGCTTAGTTGGTAGAGTGCTGCCCTGCAGTCTCTGAGGACCTGAGTTCAATTCCCAGCACTGCAAAAATGGGAGAAGGGCCTGGCAATCCACTCTCAAGGCAATCCCAAAACAGTCAACGGGTCGGATACCGACTCAACGGCACCTAACAACAACAACAACAACAAATAGAAAATGCATGAAAAATGGTAAATTTTAAAGTCACTATTCCTGCTAATACTTGGTATCTTAATTACTTACAGAATTACACATATTCTTATATAACATTATGATTATAGAGTTAGGTTCAACTGTTAAGATGGTATAGAGTTTAATTGAGGTAATTTGAGAAAAAATAGATTCAATGATTTAAAAACAAATAGGTGCAATAAGCCTGCAGCCATAACACTGTGGAGTCTGTTTCTGTCAGATCTCAAAATCTAACTATGGTTGGGCCTACATAGTGTGTGGATGAAGACTGTCTGGGAATACCAGGTGCTGTAGGCTTGAGAGAAGGACCTGGAAACCCACTCCAAAAAACCAATCAGCCATTGAAAACTCTATGTATAGCAGAGAAGCACTAACAATACTCTTTCACCTGTTGAAAGTAAGGTCGCTATGAGTTGGACTGTAGGGCACTGCCTAGAGAGGCAGTTCACCCCAGGGCCTATCTAGGCCCCTTGGAGGACTGAGGCTTGTTCCCCAGGCAGTCACCTTTGCACTACATCCAGGAAATCAGGGTCATTGAGCTCCCCAAGATGGTGCTGGCACCTAATGCCTTGCCTCAGACCCCTCGACACTGATTGGCTATTTCCAAACCCCTGAACGGCTCCTGATTGTACCATTCAGGAACCATCCCTGATTGGCTACATTTACAAAACCAAATTTGAATATCCCCTCTGATTGGCTGAAACCCATATAAGGTGACTGCCTCTGATTGGTCCCCAGCTAGCCACAGGAGAGTATATAAGGGTGGTACATAGAGCAGTCTGGGTCCATTCCATAGACCTGGACAGACAAGGAAACAATGAAGAGCTTTTGGAGAAGAGCACTCGGAGTTGGCACCTTCATTGGGAAGAAAAGAAGCAAGGAGCAGCTGTGGGCAGAAGCCTCTGAGCCTGCCTTTCTCAAGGCTTCTCAGAGAAGCCGTAGGTACGGGCATAAGCCTCCTTTCCGGGCGGTGCGGCTCTTGGGTGCTCAGCTCCATGTCACCAGACAACAGGTCTTCGGTGGCTGGTTCCTGCTCGTGGCCAGAGTGAGTCCAGTGGCAGGGTGATGCCCCACATTGAACATCGACTGGACAGCACCTATCTATAATAAAAAGGTGAAATAAAGAAAATTCTAGGGAAAATATTTTAGACAATCACCATCTTCATACCGACAAGAAGAAAATAAATGCATTAAAATTTTACAATTACATTTCTGATTAAAAGAAAAAGCCTTGAATATATACTCAACCAAAGTGCCCATCAACAGAAGAATGGATAAAAAAGTTATGGTACAAATACACAATGGAATACTACTCAGCAAACAAAAAAATGAAATAATGTCATTTGCTGCAAAATGAATGGAATCTTAAGTGAACAAACACATGCCCAAAAAGAAAAATAGCATGTGTTCTCACTTATATGTGGGAGCAGAATTAAACTTAAAAGAAGGAAAAAAACCTATACATAAACTGGATCATAATAAAAAGCTCATATAAACTTAGCGGAGAAGGGACAATTTAATGAAAGGAAAGAAGAGGGATGATGGAAGAAGACAGGAGTGGGAGGAGGGCCAGTGAGGAGCAAGGAATGAGAGAGAGGTCGACCTCAAGGTAAACAGCCCAACTTTAATAGTTTGTGAAATAATTATAATAATACCAACAATACCAAAGGATGGCAATAATGCAAACAGACTAGATTATTCATGTAATACTGTTGACAATGTAAAATGATAGAACACTATAAAAAAAAGTTTGGACTTAAATCATAATCAGGATGCATGGGTGTAGATAAATATTCCCACAAAAAGACATGCAAGTAGAAAGGAGGCCTTTGGTGCGGGGTGGGAGATGGAGGAGGATGGGCACAAGTGGGTAAGGGGGAAGTTATCTGTGCAATGTACAATGAAACACATATATGGAAATGTGACAATGAAATGCATGTCAGAATAAAACACATTAAGTTGTACATTAAAAATTTCCAAAAAAATAAAAGGACAAACCTTGAATACATAGAGAAGAAATAAACAATTTTAAGGAAAAAACTTCTGATGAAAAATGGGCCAATAGCCATGACTAGAGAAAAATCACTGGCAGTACAAACATTCCTAATTCTTCAGCAAATTTTTTAAAAATAAAAATGAATGGAAGGGCGAATAAGGGATAAATCACAACAGAATTTGTATTACCCACACACACACACACACACACACACACACACACACACACACAGCACTTCCTATAGTGTTGGATTTGTTTTCTACTACAGTTTGTGTTACCTTATTCAACAACTCTTTCAAATTTAGTACTTCTCCTTTTTGCCTACTTTTCAAAATCCACTATGGTTCTATGAATACAGAAAAAACAGAAGTAGAAATGTATCTTTCATATGTGCCATGTTTTTCTTAAAAAGTTCTCAACATAAATGTCAAATCTAGAAGGACAATATGCAGATGATGTTTCTACCTCATTTACTACATTTAGTCAGATTGCTGAAGGTATTATTAATGTGAATGTGAAATGTTCTTTATACTATCAGAGAACCTGAATTTGGTGGTTGAATTTAGGTCTCCAAATAGTATTAAAATCCTCTAGATTCCGCTCATTTATTTATTTTATGTCTTATTTTTAAATTATCATACAAATAAAAAAATCAAATATAGATTATATAGATTGATAGAGATAGATGAATTGGTAGATTTGGGATAGATAATATAATTTTTAGGGAGAAGGACCTAGGGGCCAACTCCCAAAATAATTTTTGTTGTTGTTAGGTGCTCTCCCGTCAGGTCTGACTCATCTCAACCCTTCTGGGGTTTTCAATGGCTGATTGTTTTGGGATTGTTTTAGGAATACGTTGCCAGGTCATTCTCCCACTTTTTCTGTGCTAGGGATTGAGCCTAGGGCCTCAGAGTATGCAGAGTAGCACTCTACCACTTGAGTTAAACCCCAGCCCCCATGAAATAGTAACTGAAAACTCCATGAATGCTTGAAGGCATTCAAGAAATGACTAGAGAAGAGTTGCTTCCTCAAAGTAGATTTGACCCTAATGAGGGGAGTGAATACAGCCCCTGGAACCTCCTTTTGCTGTTATGGCATGACTCAAAATGAGAAGAAACATAGTTGCTCCAACAATGGACTCAAACATAAGATCATGTGTATGACACAGTGCTGGGCAATGTTTTTTCTGTTGTGTGTAGAGTTACTATGAGCTGGATCTGATGCAATGACACCCAACACATACATAATATTACTTATAAGAGTTAATATGAGCTATACATAGGGACGGGCTGGGATTTAGCTCAGTTGGTAGAGCGCTGTGCTGCAGTCTCTGAGGTCTCGAGTTCAATTCCCAGCGCTGCAAAAAAAAAAAAAAAAGGGAGAAGGACCTGGCAATCCACTCCCGAGGCAATCCCGAAACAGTCAACCATTGAAAACCCCATGAGAGTTGCAATGAGTCAGATACTGACTTGACGGCACCTAACAACAACAATATATAGGGACACAAAGCTGTAGTAGCAGCTATTACAGAGCCTGAAGCAGGGGGAAGACCATTTCTTGAGTCCAGGAATTCCATAGGCCAGATTGAGCAATATAGAAAGAGCACATCAAAAAATATAATAATATGAATGTTCAAAGTACAATACTCCAGGTTATCAAATTTTAATACCAAAGTCCAGAATTAACAGGAAAAATGTCATTTGTAGAATAACTAACTGTGAGCGATACCAAAGAAAAAAATGAGAAGAGCATAAGTTTAACACTGAAAAACTTAAAAATATTTTCATGCAAAAGTAAATAAATAGTTTACTATAACCAGAGGCATAATCAACATCTTAATAAATGTAGAAATATACTTGCAGTATAAGCAACAGGTACAAGGTATTAACCTTAACTGGTGTCATGCTTCTGAGGTCACATATGGTTCTGCAACATATGCAAACAGACTTGCTTAAGTGCTACTGTGCCCTGTGTTCAATATCTACCCAGGGGTTCTATTTTGACCCTGCTGGGGTTTAGCTCAGTTGGTAGAGTGCTACTTTTCAATCTCTGAACCCCTGCGTTCAATCCCTAGCACTGTAAAAATGGGAGGACTTGGCAATCCATTCCCAAAGCAATCCTGAAACAATTGGCCATTAAAAATTTTATGGATAGTAGAGAATCACTGATATCATGCCTGGCATGGCACAGTGTCTGGCATGTTTCCTTCTTTTGTGCATATGGTGCCTATGAGTCAGTCTCTTGCCATATGGAAAATAAAACAAAAACAAAACAAAATCCACATATCCATTAATAGAGATATGAGTTCCAGGTTCCCCAACATGTTGTTGAATGTTTAGATATATTAGTAAAACCTGGAATTATGTTCATGACATATAATTGATATCATATATACATGACTAATTTTTCTCACTATAAAATATAGTACAGCTTTTTGGTTTTCTTGCTGTTTCTATTTCATACTTGGTTGACTGGTGTCTCACACACCTTCCTTCTTTCATTTTTCTTAATACTAGGGGTTGAACCAAGGGTCCTGAGTATGTTAGGCAGGTGCTTTCCTACTGAGCAATGCACAGACTGCCTCTGGCCTCAAACTCTAAATCCTCCTTTCTCAGCCTCTTCTAACGCTGTGATTGTGATATGCCCCATGGCACCTTGTTTGTTTGATGATTTATTTTGTAATATGTAGAGAAAGGGGGTATTTTTTTGCAATTTTTTTGTCCTTTTTTTGTAGCAGTAATTGATAGTTCAACCAACTCCATGAGACTGTTCTAGATGTCGCATGAATTAGGTGCTATGTTCATTGTTTTATTTTGTTTTCTCAGTCTGTGGTCACAACCTACAAGCCAGGAGTTTATGAAGTTAAGGTGTGGAGAAGGTGACACTATTTGACTGAATGTGAATATTTTGACTTTACCCAAAAGACACTTAAAAACACTCTTATTGCCCAATTTTTATGATAGCTCTTATTACTGCTATCCATTTTTGAATTATTGTTTACCTTTTGAAATCTTGGTCCATTTTGAAAGTTGTATTAACTTGTTTCTATTATAAGGACAGTATTTCGTCACATGGGGTGTTGCATTATGTGTTTCACAAGTGTCGCTGTAGAAAGGTATACTGTCATTTTTACTGAAGTTTACTTCTATCACCATTGCAGCAACAAAAACATTAATTGTATTGCCTTGAAATATCATTATTTGGCTCAAAATTAATCTGATGTGCAATGGTAACAAAGAGACATAAAAGCATAAGTCTCTCCAATTCAGTTATTATGGTGTGTTTTACTGTGTAAAACTGAGATATTGAAGTACAAGATACAATTTAATTATCATATTTATTATGAACACATTAAGCAATCAGGAAAATTTCCACCTTAAGCACTAGGAAAACACATCAATTACAAGTTTCTTTAGAAGGAGAAATTAAGTGAAATACATTAGAGTATATAGTTATTAGGTGCCATCACGTCCAACTCATAGAGAATAGTATGCAATATCAACCATTTTTACTAATTGTCCCAGCACACAATAAAACATCCCATTTTAGTTGTCTTCGTTTTTAAGGATTTCACTGGTTCAGTTTTACATATCAACAACTAAGATTGCTGATTTTGATCCCTTAACACCTGGATGATAGCTAGTTCCATTTTGGGGCATTGGAATTTAAACCGCATTTCAAATTTTCATATATTGTCATTCATATTCAAAGTTACTGGCAGCATTAAGTTTAAATTTAAAATTCATTTGAAAACTATACATGCAAAACTAAAACCTCAAATACTGTCATACCTTGGTTAAGTGACTGCCTTTAAATTCATCCTATTTGGTACTCGATGAATTTTGACTGGAAAATTTTGCTCCAGTCCTCAAGAGGCAAGCTAGAAGTTGTCAGCGTTGGTTTCCTCCTGCCTCCCTACCCTGTTCAGCCAAAATAAAGGGTCCTACTGTAGCTTCTGCACCATGCACTTAGCTCTGTGGTCTTATCTTGGTTTCTGTGGTTACTATGTGTATTTTTACACTTTTTTTCCTCATCATGGGTCCTAAGAAAAATGAACTTCACTGCTTGCACTGCCTGAACAGTATTGGTAAGACCTGGAATGAGGTCTCTTTAGTGCAATTAATTCAGCATGAAAGAATTTGTGGCCAGAAGCTGTGGCTCAGACTTCGAGGGATTTGAGACTGACTCCAAGTCTGCAGGGTATAAGAATTCACTTGTGCAGGATATTCTATCTTTGGATCAATCCATGAGTTTACAGGTCAATGCTGCTGATGTTGAGGAGTTAGTGGTGGAACATCACAAAGAGCTCAGCACTGAATAACTGCAGGAACTACTGAAGGAGTAGCATCAAGATGGGGCTGAAGAGATTTCTTCAGGTGAAGAGGAGGCAAGGGAGAATGTCCCCAGGTCTTTAATAAAAAAAAAAAA
>VMDO01042410.1:0-10549 GCA_007922755.1 Pedetes capensis | reverse complement strand
GGATGGGTGTCTGTGATATCCAGATGTGTGGGAGAGGAGCTGGACCAGGATCTTGGGGAGGAAGGGGGGGAACAGGGCAGCATGGTCATTTAATCAACCACCTGCTTTATGACATGACCACCTAAAAATCCCTTGACCCAGGGCTGAGGATGTAGCTCAGTAGTGGAGCACTTGCCTAGCATACCTCAGCACCACCAGGAAAAAAAAAAAAAAAAAAAAAAAAAAAAAAAAAAAAAAAAAAAAAAAAAAAAAAAAAACCAACAATAATTAAAAAGAAAAAAGAAAAGTCCAGACCCTCTATTGTGGGCACTGTGGTATGGGACTCAGCAATTGTTTGCTTATGAGAAATGCCTCTTAGTGAAAGTGCATGTTACTGTGGAGCTTGTGGAATATAACCTGTACTGAAGTGTAGTGTCTCAGTGCCGTTTTCATGCTTGATGGAATAAAGCAATTCACTTTTTATTCTTGGAAAGCGAATTTTGAAGGAAAGAGAATAAGCATTGCAGTCAGGCAGATATTGACTCAGGTCGCAGATTCTGTTTTTCCTAGTGATGCTAAGGAAGTCCCTAAAGTTCTCTGATCCAAGTTTCTTCCTCTGAATTTACCCATGACTACTTCACCTTGTGAAAACTAGAAGAAAGATGTGTAAAACATGTCATACCATGCCCACAGACACATGTAGGTTCTCAAAATACAATACCTATTATTACCATGATGTAGTATAAACGCATATGCATATATGTGTATGTATATTCACCTTTCAATCAAGCATTTGACTGATTATTTTGAGGGTGCAAGACATTCTAGAAAATAAATCCAGAATTAAATCTAGAGTTTTTAGGTTTCCATTCTCTTTGAAGTGTTTTCAATCTTTTTACCATCCTGGATCCCAAATTTTTAAAGATTTTTGCCTACTAAGTAAAAACTCACTTCTTCCTATTTCTTAAAGATTTACATAAATGCAGATATAGTCTCATTAGAGTGTTCCAGCCAAATGTAAAGAATTGTATTGTTTCATTAGCCTTGCAGTGAAAGATTGACCAAAATCCCTGTCTTTAGAAACAATGGAATCAGACTCCATCACTATTTTTACAGTCACTTAGCAATGGAATGGATAATAATGGAATTTACTCCCTGCATTCTAACTATCTAGCTGGGCAACTTTGGGCAAAACATTTAAACGGGTCTAACAACAATGATGTCTACAGCCTATCACCCTGGTGTTTAATCTCGTCAGATCTTGGAAACTAAGCAGAGTCAGGCCTGGTTAGTCCTTGGATGGGAGACAGCCTGGGAATACTGGGTGCTATAGATTTGGAAGAAGGACCTGGTAGTCCACTTCTGAAATAATCAGCCATCAAAAACCCTATCAATAGCAGAGAAGCACTGACAACAGTGCTGGGCATGGCACTGTGTTGGTAGTGTTTCATTCTGTTGTACATTGGGTTGCTATGAGTCAGACCGAATTTGATGGCACCTAACAACAACAACAACAACAACAACAACAACAATATAGTCACTGACTGTATCCTACAGGAAAATGGGCTATGAGATGGGAAAAGTTCCAAGCAGTGTCAAAGTCTAGTGTATTATCTTCTAGCACTGGGCTACAAGGAACCCCTAGGAAACATAGACTTCTACCCAAATGGAGGATTGGACCAACCTGGTTGTCCCAAAACAATATTTGGAGGTAAGTGAAGACGCTTTACATTTTGTGAAATACTGGTTTGAAAAAGGCACATTATAAAACCTGATGTTATTCTACATGGAGTAATTTCAATAGAAAACAAATTTCCTGAGAAGATAGAGATGGAATAAATACAGATTATAAATTGCAAACTCAAATTCACAAAACAAAAGGGAGTTGGAGGGTAACATAAAAGTGAGGTGGGAGGCAACATAAAATCTCATCCCTAAGTGCTCTAGATTCATATTCCCCCACTGCCAGGAAAAGCTAAGCCACCTTGAGAATCATTCTAGAGAAAAAGCGATCTGGGTACAAAATGGTGGCTGCACATGGCCCCATTGGAATGACAGTGTTTGAAAATGATCTGGCTGAAATGGCCCAAAGAGGGCCACCTGTTTTGTGCCACAGTAAGTGTTCACATCCTCTCCAGGGTGACAAAAAAACTACCTCCACAGCAACCAAAGATGAGGTGCTTTGCTTTTCAAGCACATCTCCTGGATTGTTATTAACTTGATTGTTTCTGCAGAAGGACGTTCCAGGAACGATGAAAAGTGTCGGTTGGTCAGATTTTATTCCAGTCTGGTTTGGCCTGTGCCAGGCCCGGGTTTCTCCCTCCTCGCCTCAGTTCGTGTGTTTTGACTTTTGCCTGATCTCCTCTCTGGGCACACGTGCACTCTTGCAGAAGAAACATTGCTTATTCCAGCACCCAGTGCTCCTCCAACCCACGGGCTCACAGTGGCAGCTCCCCTGCTCATGGGCGCACTGTTTCCTATTCAGATGCTTACTGCTATTGATTACCCACATTGGGAGCTCGGTTCTCTCTCTCTCTCTCTCTCTTTTGCAGTACTTGGGGTTGAACCCAGGACCTCACGCCTGCATGCTTTGCAAGTGCTGGACCACTGAGCTGCACCCCCAGCACCCCCCCCTTTTTTTTTTTTTACGTTTTGAGACAGGGTCTCTCTAAGTTACACAGACTGCCTCTGGTCTCAAACTTGCTATCCTCCCGCCTCTGCCTCCCGAGCTGCTGGGATCACAGGCGTGCGCCACTGCGCCTGGCTCCCGGCTTGGTTGTCTTTTTTTGCCTGACCTTGGTAATTCCTCGTCTCCAGCTTTTCTAATACCCATCTCTTTGTCTCATCAGCCTCCGCCTGACCGTCACAGCTCAAGTCACTCTGGGAATGGACTTGACTCCTGCCTCTCACCTCTTCTTGTCATTCGTGACTTCTAGTGCCACCTGCTTTTGTTCGGTCCCTGTCACTTCTCCCTGGCCAGGGAAGCAGAGCCCTGCCACTCGGCTGTCGTCACGAATGCACTGTGTCCTCCCGAACGCTTAGGTCTCTACCATTCCAGCCCCCCTTTGCCTGGGAACCCTGCTGGAGACATTGCTGTTTTTCTGTTGCTTTTTTTCCTGACTGATTGCATTCAAGGTCCAAGCAGTCTTGCTGATACCTTCTTGTCCCTCAGTGCCAAAGAATCCTCCTGTTCATCCCTTGCTGACCCTGCAGGACCACTCATGCGTGGACTCCGAGTATTTTTATGTGAACCCTCACCTCCGAGAGCTGAGCTGGGCTTGATTTCATTCGTCCCACCCAAGGGAGCCAGTTCCTCTCTCCGTCCCTTGGCTCACGGTTGTCTTTCCACTCGCCTGCCCCCTGCCCAGGGACAAGGCCTCCGCCCCCCTTCAAAGCTGTGCCCCGTGCTTGCCCTCCTTGGGGAGCTCCCTCTGCAAGTACTCCCCGGTGCCTGCACTTGCCCCTGCTCCAGTGGCTCATTTCCTGTGCCCTCAGCTGCCTTCTTGGGAAAACCTGCAGGGAGTCTCTGACGGGCACTGAACACAGAGAGGGGCTTCCTGTCTGCTTCCATCTCCTCGCTATCTTCACACTAACCCCACTTCCCTGGTTTTTACTTTCTTCAAGGCCACCAGCACCCTTTCAACTACCAGATGGCAGAGCCCAGGGTCCTTCTCCCAGCTTCAGTTTCCCAGAAGCTTCCAGCTTGAGGTCCTACTAAGCCTGACCTCCAGAATCCTCCCCTTCCTGATCAGTGTCACCAGCCAATGCTCTCTGACTGGCCTTTCAATGCTCCCTCCTCCTTGAGGGCCCCTAACGTAACCCCCCTCAGGCTAAGTCACAGATCATAGGAGTTGCTTTTTCTGTTCCTTTTTTTCTTAAATATTTTATCTATACTTCTGACTTAAGATTTCACCATGATAATAGGGAGGAAGAACTGGTACAACCTGGACTCTACCCAACAGCCCATATCCCTTTGTTGTTAGGTACCATCGAGTCATGTCTGACTCGTAGCGACCCTCATAGGGTTTTCAATGATTGATTGTTTCGGGATTGTCTAGGGAGTGGATTGTCAGATCCTTCTCCCATTTTTGTGGTGCTGGGAATCGAACCCAGGACCTCAGAGACTGCAGAGCAGTGCTTTACCAGCTGAGCTAAAATCTCAGTCCATATGTTACCCCCTTCCTTGAGGATGTTGCTCTTTGGTGCCCATTTTTACCTGAGGCCCCTAATAGGGAGGAGATGCTCATGGATGTATGGCTGAGGCTCATTTATTTTCTTGTGTGGTCTTCACCTTTACATGCCTGTGTGCGTGCGCTGGGAATGAAACCCAGGGCCTCACACGTGCTAAGCACGAGCTATGCCACTGAGCTACACCCCAGCCCCTCCTCAGAGAGTTCTTTAGCTGCTTTCGTCCTTCTGTATCAGCTGATCCCAGTTCTTTGGCCCCTCAATCCGGTAGCAATCATTGCTCTCACACAACATACCTACGACAGGCTTAGGATAAGGAGTTTCATCCTGTGGGCCAGTTAATGAGTCACCAAGAACTGCAGGCTCTTAGGCAACCTCGGGTTTCATCCTTGATCCAGATGTCGGGCTGTGCGCACCCTCCCCCACGCCCTCCACCCTGCCACACACACTCCTGCCATCTTCCACTATGGAGCAAAGCAAGGGTTCTTAGACTTTGACACACGTCAGAGTTACATAGAAGGCTTGTGAAAAGACAGATTGCTGAGACTGCAGCCCCACAGATCTGCATTTCTAACAAGTTCCCATGCTCTCCAGTGAGGCTGATGTTGCGTGTCTGGAGACAGCATTTTGAGAACTTCAGTGAAGAGCAGTAAACACAGGTTTTAGAGCCACATAAACCTGGGTTTAAAATTCCTGCTTTGCCACTTATTGGCACGGGGTCTTGGGTTTTCTGTGCCCCAGTTTTCCCAGTATAAATAAGACTACCTGGCCACCAACCTGGCCAGATTGTCAGAGTTAGCAATATCTTATATGAAGCACCTGGTACCAAGGATGTTCTGACCCACAATTGTTGTTGTTAGGTGCCTTTGAGTCGGTATCTGACTCATAGTGACCCTACATACAACAAGTGAAACACTATTGTCAGTGCTTCTCTGCTGTTCCTAGGGTTTTCAATGGTGGATTGATTTTTGGCAGATTGATTTTTGGGAGTGGGTTGCCGGGTCCGTCTCCCAATGACTCACAATAGTGCTTCTGATTTGTCTATTCCAGTAGCTATAAAATTTACAGACTCCTCGTTGTAAAGTATTTGAAAGTGAGTTGGAATACTTAGCTTGCTAAGAAAACTTTTTTAACCACAAAAATTGCATCGAGAGATGAGTATGATGGCTCACCCTGTAATCCCAGGGCTCAGGAGGCTGAGGCAGGAGGATTACCATGAGTCTGAAGGCAGCCTGAGCTACAAAGCAAGTTCCAGGCCAGCCTGGGCTATGTAGTGAGACCATGTCTCAAATAAAACAAAAATCAAACAAAGACATTGCATCTATCATCACCATCCTTTCATAAAACAGAAGCGCACAGATCGTTTTTGAAATGTGAAAATATCGATCACAGACCATCATCAGTTCAGAAACAGCCTTTGAGAACCATTGAGCAGCTGCATTTTCCAATGACTCCTAACATCTAGCAGTTGTTCACAGCGTCTCCCCTGGTTGCCTCTTGGGTCTCTGTCCAGTGCCAGGCTCTTTTGCTTGATTATTTGTTTGATTTTGGTTTTGTTTTTTTGAGACAAGGTCTTACTGTGTGGCCCAGGCTGGCCTTGAACTCAGTATCCTCTTGGCTGGGCCTCCTGACTTCTGGGATTATAGGCGTGTGACACCACACCGGGTTTCTCCCCTTCGCTTTTGACACTTGGTGAAAAATGTGGCAGCAATCAGAACCACTCTCTTGCTAATCACTTTCGGCAGTTACTGGGATTATTAGCGCCGACCAGCGACAGACTGTGGAAGCGCATACCAGACCTGTAGTCAGAGCCCTGGGCGGAAGTAAGGCAGAGAAGTTCCAACACACAGCAGAACCCTTACAGCAGGGGCATCCAACCTTTTGGCTTTCCTGGGCCACACCAAGTAAAGCGAAATTGTCGTGGGTCACACATAAATTACATCATATAATAGTTAATGCATATACATAATAACGGGGGTTGCGAAGAAAATAAATAAATGCTGAAAAAACACGATATTAAAATATTTCGTGGGCCTGCATTACTAGGTATCCTGGGCCACATGCAGGCCGTGGACTTGCCTGCTCTGGAGGTCATCCTTATTCACCTACCCCACCCAGTCCTTATTTCTACTCTGCTGTGTGCCTGGCTCTGTTCTAGGATCTGGAGCTGTGGCAGTGAGTGAAATAGGACAGGTTCTTATTTAGCAAGAAGCACTTACAGTTATTCTATTCAAAAGAAAAGACAGGGCTTGATTGGACCTAATGGTGATGCTAAACAGTGAAATATCACCTTCTCAAAAACTGAAAATTTAGTCAGGCCTGGTGGTGCACACTTGTGCTCTGAGCACTCAGGAGGAGGAGAGGGGAGGATCAGCCTGGGATGCATAATGAGACCCTGCCTTTAAAAAAGAAAAAGCCAACTGAAAGCTGGTGGAGGACTAAGTGAGATAATAGAATTATTGGAACGGCAACATGTCCAAGATGGTTCTTTCCATCATTTTCCAAATTTTGTCCCTGTTTGAACATTCCCATGAGGGATATGGCAGATTGGTGACAGAGGGACCTGACTGAAGCCAATTACTGGTGTTTCAATTTCCCTCTAAGTAATGATTTTTAAAATGCATTTTTAAAAATGGAGTTAATGATTAACTAATGACTTGCTCTTCTGGTAACAACTTTGGTACTCTCTCCAGACTCTATGACTCAGGGAAGGTTGACCATTTTATCGGAGGCCATCACTGCAGGGGGCTGCCCACCTGACTAGCAGACACAGCGCTGACTTTGCCTGTGAAGTAGCCTTGCAAAATTAGGTCAGGGGATTTCAGACTTCTATAGGCATCAAGATCACAGCGGGCGGGGCTGAGGCTGTGGGAGTGATGCTTGTTACAATGCCGATTCCTGAACTGCTTCTGAGTACTGGGGGTGGCCCTGAACTCTCCGTTTGTTTGTTTGTGTGTTTGACCCAGGGTCTCAGTGTGTAACCCAGGCTAGCTTGGAACTTGCCGTGTAGCCTAGGTTGGCCTTCAGCTTTTGATCCTCCTGCCTCAGCCTCCCGAGCGCTGGGATTACAGGTGTGTGTCACCATGCCCAGCTTGAACTCTGGATTTTATCAAACATGATTATGATGCAGGGGATCTGTAGCTCAAACATTGGATGGCAATGAGACACCGCGATTGCTAAACAAGAAACTAAGGTGTTTCCTTTTTTCTTTCTCTCCACCCCCACCTTTGGTGGAGTTGTGGATGGAACCCAGGGTGCAGAGCACACCCCAAGGTCTTTCATTAAAGCATATTTTCTTTTATTCCCACCACAACCTTAATATGACTTAGTCTCTCCCCTGCCACTTGCATGAATCCTCATCTGTGGGATTTTTAAATAAGGACTGAATAGAATCAAGTACACCAAAGCTCTTAGCACAGGCCTGGCATGTGAGACGTGGTAAGCTGTGTGTGTGTGTGTGTGTGTGTGTGTGTGTGTACATTGTGTGATGTGCTTCTATGAAATGCTTCAACTACTCTTCTTGCAAACCACCCCCTTTACAACCAAGGCCTGCAGTACTTCAAGTGTGACCACCAGAGGTCCGTGTACCTCTACCTTGCTTCCCTGAGAGAGAACTGTACCATCTCCGCCTACCCCTGTGACTCCTACCGGGATTACAGGAACGGCAAGTGCATCACCTGTGGCGTACCACAAAAGGCGTCCTGTCCTGTTCTGGGTAAGTCCAATAGCGGTTTTTCCTTGTGATGAACAAAGAGCTAATTTTGGTACAAATCCCACAATCTAAAAATGGACTCCAAAATTGTATTTATAAAAAAATTTATGTAATCAGTTTTCTCTCCTTCCTTTCCTCCCTCCCTCCCTCCCTCCCTCCCTTCTTTCCTTATTTTTTTTCTTTTCTCTTCTTTTCTTTTCTTTTCCTTTTCTTTCAACAGGGTTACATTACTTAGCCCAGGGATGCCCTCAAAATCTCTATGTAGCCCAGGCAGGCCTCAATATCACAATCCCTCTGCCTCAGCCTCCCTCAGCTGGGATTACAGGTATGCAACACCATGCCCAGCTAATCAGTTTTTTCTAGCCAATTTGTTCTTTGAACGACTCTAGTCCTCTGATTATAACCAGTGTTAGAAAAGCAATCTGCATGGGATTCCATCTAGAATTAGTACAGCCTCCCTAGATATGCTATTCTATCATGAAGAAGAAGTTTCCAGAAGAGTTCCCAAGCCTACCCAGGGTCTAGTCGCTTTATGTAGGCTGCTCCCGTGGGGACAGGTGCACCCACTCTTTGACAAAACCTCTCTGCTGGGGAAGGGTCCACCGTGAGCCAGGGACCTTCTAGAAGAGGAGCCTTGTCGAGTAGATCCTTCCACCACGCTGTGTCTGTAAACACCGCCCTCACACTTGGGCTCTTGGCGGCACACAGGGCCAGGTCAGGTAAAAGACATGGTGGAGGCTTCCTGGAGACTTGCTAGCAGTTAACAGAAATATTCTAGGTGTTTAGGACTTTGAAGCTAGATGCCCGTGAGAATTTTCTAATTTTCCCCCAAAGGAATAATACAAGCGAACAGTGTTGTTGTTGTTAGGTGCCATGGAGTCGGGTCTGTGATATATAGACAAGGGTAATTACAATCACCAAGGACATTTATTTTAAAAATGCTGATGTCCAGGTCTCACCCTAAGTGAATTAAGTCAGAATCTGGAGGCTGTTCTTTATAGAGGTGAGGACAGAGAAGGGAAATGGGCTCCACTGCACTCAATCTGCCTCTTGTAGGCAGGGACTTGAAGTGAGACACACATTCTGTACACCTGAGTGGCCTAATTACAGTTCTTCAGGGAGATAAGGGGTGAAGGTGTAGCTAGAGCACATGCTCAGTGCCCTGGTTTCACCCCCAGTGCACTCGCACACACAGCACATTGATCTGCAGTAGTGCTGCTGTTTTAAGTATAAACCTAAGTCTGTTTTAATACAGAAAGGGAATATATTATTGAAAAACATCAGTGCCATTGTTAGTCCCCATCACGGTGCGTCCCTCCCCATTACCCTACCCTGTTACTGGGAGCCAGTATGGGGGAAAAGCCATACTAGGGTCCTTTTGCACTCCAGCTCTTAGGGATGATGACAGCCAACAAGAAGAGTGGCCACTGGGATGCCACCACTCTGATGGCCTCCAGATCCTCACCATATGTGTTGGGACAGGCTGAGAAGGAGGTTGTTTCAAACTCAATGTTCTCATTACCTCAGTTCATATTTATATAATACATATTAATGTTATACTGTTCTAATGTATTTTACAGGCTATGATGCAGATAATTGGAAAGACTATTTAAGGGAGAAAGTTCCTCCAATGACTAAGGCATTCTTTGACACAGCTGAGAAGAAACCATACTGCAGTGAGTGATGAATGTGGTGGTTTGTTTTTGCCCAACGCTTTTATTTTGGGGATGAATGAGTATCAGCTTTCTGGCTACTTCTTGGCAAATAAAGGCCATGATAAAGCTTGGAGCTTGGAGCTGGAAAGACCTAAGATCAGTCCTGATTCTATCACATAATAGCTGTGTGAACTTGGTCAAGTCATTTAACCTGAGTCCTGATTGGTAAAATGGAGATAATTTTGCTTATCTCCTAGGTTATTAGGATTAAAATATCAATAAATTAGAGTAGTTAGCACCCCTGCATGGCCAGTAAACCACTAAGATCTTCCAGGAAATTGCTTGATTCCTCAAGACAAATGAAACTGGGTCTAGGAAAATTTGGGGGGCAGCCACATCTATAGGTCAGTTCTAGCTCTGTAGCAACCACGGTGGCAGAAAGCCATCAAGGGGGTGAGTAGTCCAGATGGAAGCCAATTGGGGCAGCAGGTGAGTAAATGCCCTGGGGTGCAGGTAGGATTTTCCTGGGCAGTGTATGTCTTTCCTACAATGTTGTATTCATTTTCACTTTTCCTGGGAGCAACTGTTTTTTAAAAAGATGGCAAATCACTGGGTTTCCCCCTTTTCCCCTGGGGCCATTTGTTGCCACAAATGCAGCTCAGGAATTGGCACCTGCTTGGTCTATATGGGGAAGCCCAAAAATGGGGGTCCCCAATCCCTGGGCTGTGGACTGGTAACAGTGTGAATGGTGGGAAAGTGAGGGATGCTTCATCTGTATTTACACAATAACTATAATGCCCTTGAATCATTCCGAAACTATCCCCATCCCTGGTCTGTGGAAAAATTGCCTTCCATGAAGCTGGTCCCTGTTGCCAGAAAGGCTGGGGACGCTGGTAAGCAGGCCATGAAACAGTAACTCCAGGGCTGACCTTACTCCTTCATGGGACCAGCATCTCCCTGAGCCTCATTCCCTTTCCCAGAAAGTCTGACCAAGAAATAGCAAATCTGACTATCA
>VMDO01042409.1:0-10546 GCA_007922755.1 Pedetes capensis | reverse complement strand
GTGCGTCTGACTCATGCCATGGTATTTTCAGTGGCATCATATGGTTGTGAAAGCTGGACATTGAACAAGAGAGACAGAAAAAGAATTGATGCTTTTGAATTGTGGTGCTGGAGACATCTATTGAATATACCATGGACTGCCAAAAGAACCAACAGATCTGTCCTAGAAGAGGTACAACCAGAGTGCTCCTTGGAAGCAAGAATGGCCAAACTGCGTATTATATATTTCAGACATGTAGTCAGGAGAGAACAATCCCTGGAGAAGGACATCATGTTTGGAAGAGTGGCAGGTCAACGGAAAAGAGGAAAACCTTCCACCAGATGGATTAACACAGTGTCTGCAACAATGGGCTTAAACATAAATAAGATGGTTTGCCTGGCACAGAATCGGCAAGTGTTTCGATCTGCTGTTACATAGGGTCGCTATGAGTCGGACTCGACTCGACGGCACCTAACAACAACAACAACTTACATATTGTTGTTTGTTCATACATACACATACTGTTCAATACAATGTGATCTAAGAAACATGTTATAAGGAATATCAAACTAATTAGTGAATATGTCATCAACATATCTTGTCCATATTTTATAAGCATGATATTCAGCATCACATGAAGAAAAATTGTTCCCATGCTCTGGACTGAAAAAGAGAACAATCATCTGGATTGAAGTCCAATATTATACAAATATGAGTTTATTTTAAAATTGATCATTACTGATGATTATAAAGGGGTTAAAATTTAAAATATGCTCAGTTTCCTTTTATTTGTGGGTAATAATCAAGAACACCTTTACCTTTTAGACTCTCATATATTTTTATTAGTTGTTTACTTAACCAAGCACAGCAACATTTCAATGATGTGCACCTAAAATTTTATTGTTCATTTGCTTGAAACTGCAGACCCTGGAGGTTTTACATACCTGGCCCTGATCTTTTTCCACTCCATTTATGATAAATAATTTCTTATCTTTACTTCCATCTCATTGGAAACAAGACCAATATTTTCTTATCTGCCTTCAGATGTTTATGTACATTTGATATACATCTGTCTGTCCATAGCATTAAAGCAATCATATCTTGCCAGCATATTCTTTACTTAAAAAGAATCTCACCAAATAACATTAATACATAGATTCTGATATACAGATAGTATTACTAAAGAAAATAGCTAGCTAGTGCCTTCATTTTTATTTGGTTACAACCATGATGTCCTCTGTGATGTTAGCCCCATGTAGTTTTAGTGACTATAAGTGACTAATACGGTTTTATTCCTCACTAAGAAAATTAGCAACAATGTCTTTTCCTCTCTGACAAGGAGACAGTCACACAGTCTTTAAGATGTGATGGTGAGCAGCCTACTTCCTTTCTTTTCTCTTCCACATTTTCTTCTTCTCATGGCCAGAAAATGACCTGTTTCTCACGGCTAGTAGCAAAGGAATGTTTTTGTGATTTAGCATTGGTTTACACAGATTGCTTCAATGGCAAGGGGGTAGCCCTTGACAGAATAGAAGGAAGCTTATGGGGGGCTGATGGCTCCACCTAGCTCTCCAAATGCAGCCCTTCCTTCAGGATAAGGTTTCACTTGTGAAGGAGTAGGATGTGCTTTCCCCAGACAGAATTAAGAAGAATTTGTTCCTGTTGGCCTGAGCCAAGGAGCCAAGGCGGGAGGCCAATTGCATGATGCTTCTACTCTGCAAAGGCCTATTGTCTCATTGGGTTGGCCACATTGCCTGCTCTTTCTCCTCCACAACAGCCTCCAACACAGAGAGTTGGCCAGGCTAGCTGAGCAATCCTAATTGAAAATATCCATGGAACCAAATGCAACATAGTCTCAACTCAATTTTTAAATTTTTTTAGATACATATTTTTATGCTACCTACTACCTTTTGCAGTTAACTAGAAATGAAATCAGAAAAGAAAAAGAACTGATTTACAATGTAACAGAATGCTTTTGTTGTACTTGTGATTCAAACAAAAACTACAAAATTCTAACAGTTCTTCAAAAAATACTTCTTTCCTCTAAGGAATTCGACTATTTTAGAAAAAAGTCCAGTCTCTTGTTTTTATTTGAGCAAATATTTAGCTCTTTAGAATTCTATCCCCTATACACACTTAAGGTATTTATATTTACGCATGTGTATTTTATACTTTATAACATTTTTTGCTGACGATCATATGTCTATGTATCTATTTACCTTGCTTTGAATGAATAAATACATATATGTTCCACACTGAACAACGGTTACCCTTTCACTTGTAGCCCTATGGATACTCACTACCCACTGTCCTCTGAGTTATCATTGAAATTGTGCTCCTCCTTTAACAGAAACTGTCAGTAATTTCCTAAATATATGGAGCAGTTGCTCTTTAGAATCATATGGTTTAACCTAAGACAGGAAAGAACAAGCTTCCTCTTTCTCTCTTCACCAAAACGATGAAAAGAACTGCTTTCAGGTTTGCCTTGGATTTGAGGACTTTTTCAGCTTCTCTAATCATTTTTCAGAAGGGTTTCACAACTTCAGTGATTTTGGTGGAAAAATAACAATCCCGAAAACTGAGCACATTGTTAGCCTACTTTTGTAAACACTAGCTGCAAATGTGTCAGACGAGCTAGTGGACCTCAGGAAACATGAGGATATGTGGAAGCTTTTTATCAGAGAAATGAGTGGGAGAGTATTTCCTTGTAGGAACTATAACAGCAGTGGCAATTCTGGGCTAAAAGGCCATGATGAAAACATCTACAAAATGACACACAGTTCCCCTGAAATGCAGCATGAATATTCCCAAGAATGGTACATAGTTAGCTACAAACACTGCAAGTAAAACATACAAATTCATAATACCATGGAACTGCCCCTCACCCTGATATGGCTCTAAAGAAAGTTGTCAGAAAGAGAAGAAAAGTAATTCAAATTACATTTCTTTTCAGTACTGGGGGATTGAACCCTGGGCCTTTTGGATACTAGGCAAGTGCTCTACCATTGACCTGCACCCCAAACCATAAATATATAATATATAATTTTTAGACAGAGTCTAGCTAAATTGCTCATGCTGCCTCTACCCTCAAACTCACAATCCTCCTGCCTCAGACTCAGTTACTGGGAATACAGGCATGCGCCACAGCACATGAATTTCTTTTTCTTTTCCAAAAATTCTATGAGGAGGCAAGAAAAGAAAGATAATTCCTTCTGCATAAGTCTCTTTTGGAAAAGAGAAGAAGGGTTGATGAAATAGCAGACAACATTATAAAAATGAAGATAAAGCAAAAAAAACAAAAATAGAGGTCTAGCTAATCTGAGGGCTATGAAGATGAGAATAGGGATGCAAACATGCAGATACTACTTTTTGACAGTGGCAGGATAAGGAGAGCAACTGTGGTTCAAAGAAATTGAAAGCTGAGGAAGGAAGGATATAAAGGATGTATGTCTATCTTTGGAAGGAGGTAGGGAAGACACAAGAGAATTTCTTGCAGTTGACTGATTCCAAATAAGCCACTCACACATGAGGCATAGTGCTCAAGGCTGCTTCCTACGCCTAGGTCAGCCATGACCAGTAGAGAACCATCAATCACTCCTACTCACAAAGTGGAATGAGGGTGATTGATTGCTCAAGATTGAATTAGCCCTGCCTGATTCATGAGAAACCTTAATGGAATCCTGAAGCCCTGAACTGGAAAGTTGGGTTTTGGCCTGGAAATGGACCCCCAAACCTTGGGGCTAAGTCCAGGTGTGCCCTCGTCAATCCAAATCTACAGCTTCAGGAGGAAATCATTTGGATACTGATTTCCACAAATTGCCTGTTTTGTTCTGTTCTTAATACTTTTCCAGATTTTCCTTCTGAAAAGCATGATAAGAATAATATGGCCTTTTATCATTATTTCTGAAGCAGATTCCATTAGTATTTTCAACATGAATGTTTTTACTTCTCCTACTGAAATCTTAGTAATAATTACTCATTTGAAGTATCTATTTCTATGCAGGGAACTGTACAGATATATGATATAGAGGAAAATACATTTTGATAAATACACACTTAGCTGTGATGACGTGCTCAGCACTTTGCTGGATGCAGTCAGTTCTAATCCATGACTTCTGAGGACTTCATGCTTATTGTAACAAAAATTTTCTTACACATTTGCAGAGGATGGAAGCAGTATTTCTTACCGTAAGAATATTAAAATTGCTATGATAAGAATGAATAAAATACATTGATATAGTCCTTTAAGTAGTAGCAAATTAGAGCTCTTGGCTCTTATCTACTTTCCATATACCACTATATAACAGCTGAAAGTGTTCTGAATAGGGAACACAGCATCTATGTATATAATGGACACAATTTACCTCTCTATTTTTCTCTCCTCCCTCTCTCTTTCCTTCTCTCTCTCTCTCTCTCTCTCTCTCTCTCACACACACACACACACACACACACACTATAAAATAATAGACTAGCCAAGTGTAATAGCCCACATCTGTGATCCCAGCACTCAGGAGGAAGAAACAGGAAGTTTGTGAGTTCAAGGCCAGCTTTGGCTACATAGCAAAAGCCTGTCTCAAAAATTAATAAATGAATAAATAAAAATAAAAAATAAATAAATAAATAAATAAATAAATAAATAAGCTAGGCACCATAACAGATACCTATAATCCCAGCTATTAGGAGGCTGAGACAGGAGGATCAGCCGTTGAAGGCCAGAGCAACTTGTGCAACTTAGAGAGACCCTGTTTCAAAATAAAACATAATAAAGGGATAGAGGTGCAGCTCAGTGGAAGAGTATTTGCCTAACGTGTGTGGCCCTAGTTTCAAAACTTAGTACTGAAAAAAAAAAGTTCAACTGAAGTAACAAATGAAGTTTAGACTGTATCACTCTAGATAGTTTATGAAGCCAAATGAAAATCCTTTCTCAAATAGTTATTTTTACTCCTAAGGTCCATAGGAAATTTTTCATAATCACTATCACCTCTACAAAGGAAAATATCATTTAATGTTTTTCATAGGGAGCACATAAATTTAAGAAAGACTATTTTAAAAATAAAATAAAATGTTAGAAATAAAATAAAGTGAAATAAAATAATAAACAGGCCTGAGGTAAAAGCATTACACCACACCGCTGGTATAAATAAGGATATTACTGTTTTGGATACTGAAGATCTACTCTGAATAATCATCATCTGTATTTAAGAAATGAAGTGAGGTCTCATCTGAATTCTCATTACGGTCTAATGTAACACATGAGAGTATCTGCATGGTGCGTGTATAGCACTGGATAACAGACATTTCAAGACTCCCTTTGGCCTCTTAGATGATTCTCCACCTTCATTTATTATTACTTTAACTCAAAGGCAAATTAATTTTTCCTGAAATTTTAAACATTTTGAGCTCTTCAGACTCTGTTTTGGTGAGGGAGAGGAAATGCTTGACATTTCTTAAGCAGGACAAGGGTGACAAGCTATATATGGCGTGGACATCACAGTCACTCCTCTTCTCTGGAACCGCTGACCCTCAGGGTTTACAGACCAGCTTGAGCTTGACTCTGAACTCTTCCAAGACCTAGTAAGGACATTTGTTTTTAATGACTAGCCCTGTCATTCTTGGAATTTTTCTTTTCTCCAAGTCTCACAGAATCTAAGTATAAACCTCTGAGTAAATTGCAGGGAAACTTTTCAGTGCAGGCTCTTCATTGCTGGTGGGTTGTACTATTTTTATTAGCAGTGGAGGTCCCTTCTTTGTTACTCATTCTCTTTAGGTATAACATTACATCCCTTTTAGTGCACATTCTAAACAGAAGAATGAAAAAGAAATAGGTTGCAAGCAATTTATCTGATTCAGATTACAATCTCTAGAGATAGCAAGTCAAAGTCAAACTCTAGAGCATTTGAGCCTAGCCCAAACTTACCATCTTCCTAATGAAGTCAACTGAAATTGCTCCCTGAAGAGTCAAATGTTAGATGGCAGTAGTGTAAAATTTTTTCCCTATTAAACACACATGCTTTGACATAGCCAAAACTTAGTAAGAAGACTCCTTTTCTTCTAAATATATTCAGCATTCTTCTTGATCTTTCACAAGAAACTGGTGTTTAGTAAAAATAAGTTTTGGAAAAAATATTAAGCATATATTGCTGTAACAAGTAGCTTGTTTAAGGGGAAATAATATCCTGTAGGAGCATATCTTCTGGTCTAAATCAGTTGGGAAGAAAAGCCCTGTTTCCAAGGAGTAGGTCGCTGCATGGGACATGATTTAAAGCTCCCTGGGAGTCTAAACACTCCATCTCTGTTGGCTTTTCCACCATGGTTCACCATTTGCTTAATCAAAATTTGAATATGTACTAATATGGAACTTTGAGAAAAGATTATACACACCCTTCATTTATCCATTACCTTGATAATTTGAAGTAATGCTAACTTACCAACAGAAGTAATAGGAATGTCCAGGAGACTTAAAAGCCAAGTGCACATTCATGGCAGGACAGGTTAAAAAATATTCCATAACATGTACTTCCACCAGAGCACGCAGACTCAGACCAGAGGTGCTTAGCTATGAATGGAAGGAAGTGGAAGAATGATTTTCCCAGAATCATAAAATACCAGATTTAAACAGTTTTTACACTACATGTAAACACTGTACCAACTTTTTTTTTTTTTGGCTGAGTTCTGTTTATTCCATTTTGTTTCATTCAACCTCGGATTACATGCTTGAGATTACTGATGTATGTATAATTGATTTACCTACCACACCATGGGGCTGGGATTTAGCTCAGTTGGTAGAGCGCTGCGCTGCAGTCTCTAAGGTCCCGAGTTTGATTCCCAGCACCACAAAAATGGGAGAAGGACCTGGCAATCCACTCCCAAGGCAATCCTGAAACAGTCAGCCATTGAAAACCCTATGAGGGTCGCTATGAGTGGGATACCGACTCGACGGCACCTAACAACAACAACAACGACCACACCATATCTCAATAAGTCCACTGACTCTTCCACAAATCCTAGTCTAATGATGACAGCTAACACATATCTCTATACTACATCCTCTTGCTCCACTAGTGGTCAGAAAGACAAACACCATAAAGAGAGAAGAGTGAGGAGATGCAGTCTGTGTGGGACAAACTGGAAGATGCTGGGTTTGAGAAATTGCAATTCCTCCACATCCTTTTTGTACTTTCAAGGATTTTATCCAACCAATAAGCACTATACAACAAATAAATTCCAACAAAGGACAGTGGAATGAGGACAGACATAACTAGAAATGTCACCTCTCTGAATTACTTTAATCTTGTTGTTGTTGCTAGGTGCCAGCAAGTCAGTGTCCAATTTATACAGACCCTATGTTCAACAGAGGAAACAATATTGTTAGTGCTTCTCTGCTATTCATAGGATTTTCAATAGCTGATTTTTTTTTTCAGGGCAGCAGGCAGGGGTGCGGGCGAGTTGCCAGGTCCTCCTTCCAAATCTATAACCCCTGGTATTCCCAGGTGGTTTCCCATTCAACTACTAACCAGGCCCTACTCTGCTTAGATTCCAAGATCTGGTGGGACTGGACACCACAGTGTTAAGGCTACAGGCACTTTAATCTTAAAGATAAGATAAACCACAAAAACAGTGTTTATTATGCCGAATGAAGTACTGATAAAGCTTTTGTCACAGAAGAGTCTTTCTGTTCCAAGGTAAAATAAGATTATAAAACATTATTTGTTGTTGTTATTACTGTGTTTGGTTCCTTTTCAGTATTTGTAAGAATATAAGTTCATATTTGAGAATAGCTTCAATGTGCTAAAAGGTATATTAGGATACTGTTAATCATTACTAGTTAGTTTAAAAGTGGACGTGGAAGCAATTGATCCTTACAAACATGATTTGCAAACTTATTAGGGAAAATGTTTTCTCTGAACTGTGTTTAAAATCATAGAATGAGATACTATTACGATTGGAATATGAATAAATGTCAAAGTAGGAGAATCCTGCCATTAACAATGTCAACCACATTTTGGTAAATAAAATGTCAAAGTTGATTTCAAAAGACAATATGCTGACTGCTGTGTATGAACACTACTTTGGATGTTTCCTACCTAACAAATGAGAGGGACTGGTGGAGAGAGAGAAAAAAAAGAAAGGTGGAGGGGGACAGGGAGAAAAAGAGGAAATAAAATTAAGTGAAGGTGCACTTAGACTCTTTTAATTAAGAGACCAGATTTCCTGTGTTCATGAGTCATCACTTAAGAGCATTTGATGACCATTTAAAACAGTACTTGATTTTGACTAGGCAGATGCAACAGGGACATGCTGCATGCATAGGGCAGTTTGTGCCTATGAAAATGACAAAACAGTGGCCTGTTTGGTGACTCATTCACATTATAAAAGGAATGAAACCTTGGGTGTATCAGCACCCTAGGAGCTATTTCAGGTTTTATTTATTTATTTATTTTACTAAACAAGGCCTTTATTTGTAGATGGGCAGCAGCACCTCTTTGTGGTTATAGAATCATGGACACAATGACACTCTTACAAGATTGTACTTTAAATCGATTCTGTAATACAGTCATGAGTTGGAGCATAAACAGTATCTATGAACACATATGTGATGATATTTATTATCAGCCCACATCTTATTATCCCCTCTCTTTTGACTTTAGTTTGATGACAATGATGGATATGAATTCCAAAATGTTAGTTTCATGCTTTTCTTCCCTTTAGTCTAAAATAAATACCTTTCAAGTACTTTCCTCCTTCGGCAATGTGTTTCTCATTTGCTGTGGCACTGAGTGTATAGGTACGGCTGACCGCTAACCTGACATGTGCCTGTCACCAGGGACCTCTGGTTCTTTCATCTTCTTAATGGACATTTCTCTACAGATGTCTGTGGCCTACCTGACTATAATCCTTTAAATTTTAATTCACTTTACATTTAGCTTGGTCATAAATACCATTTAGGTACCAATACTCTGCTTTATGCAATCCCTATGGTAGTGCTTTTATTTTAATGAGGCCATTTGCAACTTAAGAGCAAAAAAAATTCCATCGTTGATTGAATATATTTGTCAGTTTTATTCCCGATTGGCATTTTCATGGGAAAACTTGGATAAAACTAAAGAATGGCTGCTTACCAAGTGGGATAAAAGTTTCAGTATGTTTCTACTTTCAAAATTAACTGAATAAATGGTCTTTGAAATTCATTTTGAAAACATCAAAGTAAACTCTGGGTACAATCAAAAGTAAAATCCAAAATTAAGTTATATTACAAATGAAATTTCCATTAGCATTTTTTTGTTTTGCTATTTGCAAAGAAAAAAAAATAAATTTAGACTCCAGTAATAAAGTATTCAGGTAACAGGGTAGCATAATGACAGATGGAAATATATGTCATAGAATATATGCAAGTAGTGGCTAATGATTAATTTTATAGTTTTTTTCTCTCATTTTTGTTCCAGGGTTTGTCTGTAGGGTTCTTCCTGGGGTTCCTCTCTCTCTCTCTGCATTGTGGGTGGAAGCAAGAGGTTGGTGCCCTGACGCTACACTGGGTGGTGAGGCTGTGGTTGGAGAACAGAGCATCATGCACAGGATAGAAGGACGGGTTTATTCATGAAGGAGGGGAAAGGAATGGAGGATTAGGGAGAGGGGAATAGGAAGTTGGAGAAGGGAAGTGCTCAGCTGCTGTCTCTGCTGCTGGGGCAGAGCATTCTGGTTGTTGTTGCTCTTCCAGCTTACAGATTTTGCCACTTTGGGGGCCCTCCTGGAGTCTTGCCTCTTGAAGCTATTGGTAGGATATCCAGTGTTGTAGAGGTCAGTGTTGGATAGAGGTGGCAGGCGGGTTGAAGTATGATGAAGGCAGGTCAGAGGAAGGCTGAAGGCTAGGCTAGGCAGATGAATAAATGGCCTTGGGCCCTTAAGGAACCACAAGGACCTGGTGAGTTTATCTTGGATGGTGTTCAGAATGGCTGCTGAACTCTGAGCTCTGGAGTTTATATGGCCTGATAGCCAGCCAATCAGGGAAACAGGGTTGGGTCAGAAAGGACCAGGGGGGATTTAGTTACTACCATACCTTGGGTGCCATCTAGGCCCACTTGATGGGAGGGGGGAAGAATGAGATACCTAGATGTATAGCAAAGGTGACCCGTTGCTACCTTGCCCCATAGGATTCCAAGTGAGCTAGATGAGCTCCTGGGACTGGCCATGTTTGGGGTACTCTCTATCCCCCTGGGACTCCTAACAATTATCTTTTCATGAGTGACACAATATACTTTTTCTCCCTTCCACTATTTGGGAGCAAATGAATTGTCATTGACATTTTAACTCTTTTAAAGATTAGTATGAAATGAATTTTTTAAAAATTTAAGGCTTATATACATAGTTTCATGACCATCATGTCAAATTATCCACTCTAGTATACATGCTTTCTAGAAAATGCTTACAAGGGGCATCTATATTCATAAACCCCCTATGTATAAGATCATAAATACTGAATTATATTTTTTCTGTGTGTAAGTTTTGAGGGTGGCGACCACAAATAGGTGTGTAATTTGAGAAACAATATTGAAATGTTTCTAAAGAAAGA
>VMDO01042408.1:0-10544 GCA_007922755.1 Pedetes capensis | reverse complement strand
CACACACACACACACACACACACATATGGGCTGGGATTTAGCTCAGTTGGTAGAGCACTACGCTGCAGTCTCTGAGGTTCCGAGTTCAATTCCCAGCACTGCAAAAATGGGAGAAGGTCCGGCCAATCCACTCCCAAGGCAATCCTGAATTAGCCATTGAAAACTCTATGAGGGTCGCTATGAGTCGGGTACTGACTCGACGGCACACAACAACAACTATATATATATATGGCACTATATATATATGTATATATATATATAGTGGGATGGGGCTTAGTGTAGTTGGTAGAGCCCTTGCTTTGTAACTCTGAGTCTGAAGCACTGGGTTCAATCCACAGCCCCATAAAATGAGAGTAGGACCTGGAAGCCCAAAACAACTCTGAAAATGATCAGGCATCAAAAGCCTATGAATAACAAAGAAGCACTGACATAGTGCTGGGCCTGGCACAGTGTTGGGGAAGTGTTTCATTCTGTTGTACACAGGGTTGCTATGAGTTGAACCCCACTCAACAGTACCTAACAACAACACTCCCAGATTCTGTGCCAGGCACACAATCTTTTTTATGATTAAACTCATTGTTTCAGTTACTGTGCAATCCATCTAGTTGAGGGTCTTCCTTTTTTGTTGTTGTTGACTCACCACTCTCCCAAACTTGATGTCCTTCAGGTATTGATCCTTTCCGACAACATGTCCAAAGTATGTACGATGCAGTCTGGCCATTCTTGCTTCTAAGGAGCACTCTGGTTGCACTTCTTCTAGGACAGATCCATTTGTTCTTTTTGAGTCCTTGGTATATTCAATATCTGTTTCCAGCAGCATAATTCAAAAGCATCAATTCTCCTATCCCCCTTATTCAATGTCCAGCTTTTACAACCATATGATGAGACTGAAAATACCATGACATGGGTCAGGTGCACCGTCATTTTCTTTGTGACATTAGGTGTGTGTGTATGTGTGTGTGTGTGTGTATGTATATACACATATTGCATATATATACACATATATACATAGACATATAAAAAGAGAGAGAGAGAGAGAGAGAGAGAGAGAGAGAGAGAGAGTTGTTGTTGCTGTTGTTAGATGCTGTCAAATTGGTGTCCAACTCATACCAACACTAGGTACACTAGATGAAACACTATTGTCAGTACTTCTTTGCTATTCATAAGGTTTTCAATGGCTGATTATTCTTTGGGAGTGGGCTGCCTAGTCCTTCTCTCAAGCCTACAGCACCTGATATTCCTAGGCAGAATCCCATCTAAGTACTGACTAGGTCTGCCCCTGCTTATCTTCTGAGATCTGATGGGATCAGACCCCACAGTGGTATGGCTACATATATATATATATACATATATATATGTGTGTGTGTATATATATATGTATGTGTATATATATATATATATATACACACACATATATATACACTATATATATATATATATATATATATACACAATATATATACATATATATATATATATATATACACAATAGACTTGCTTTTCCTCCTTTGGGGAACTGGTGAATACTAACAAGCATACAAATAAGAAAAAAGAAACCCACAACTTTTATTAGTTTATAACCTTTTTCTCTGAGTCTTTCTATATATAATTCAATACTGGAAACAAAACTTTAGACTATGAGTGAAGCACCACATATCCAGACAGTCACATGGTGACCGGCTCTGGAAAACCCTAGTGGGAGGAGTTTAATCCATTTTCACTGCCCACACTTAAGGGGAGGGTTAACAACCTAGTCCATGTCCATAAGTGATTCTTTCTGCTTTGAAGGTAGTAGAATGGTGGAGATTCTCAAAAATGTCCTCATCCAAAAGAACAGGTGAGGGCCCTGAGTTTAGTTATGAAAGTGACTATCACAGAGAAGAACATGTAGGGATGGAGTCATCAGACTGGAACTGTTTTTTACATCTTTATACCATTGAGAAAGCTCAAAAGAATAAAACTTTGTGATGTGTGAGAATTCTACTAAATCCAAATTTCAGTGTCTGTACATAAAATATTTGGCAATATATAGAGAGTCATGTCTATTCCTTTCTGTATTTTCTATGGTTACTGCTATGGTTGGGATCCTAGCTGTCCCCCATAGGCTTGTGTGATGAAGGTTTGGTCCACAGCTGATGGCACTATTGAAAAATGATGGCACTTTTAAGAGGTGGGGCCTACCTGGAGGAAGTTGGGTCATTGGGGGCGTGCCCTGGAAGGCTACCTTAAGACCCTGCCCCTCTCTCTGTCTCTGATTCCTGCCTGCTATGGGGTGAGCAGCTGTGATCCATCACATGTTCCCCACTTGGATGCTCTTCCTCAGCCCAGACCCAGGTGATGGGGCCAAGAGACCAGGGAGAGAAAGTTTGGAAACTATGAGCTAAAGTAAAATTTTCTTCTTTTTAAGAGGTTAAGCTTGGCTATTTTGTCACAGTTCTGGAAAACTGACTTGCACAGTTACTTCCATCCACAAAAGAAAAAATAGAGCATTAGTGGCAGGGAGCTGGTGGCCTACAAAGATGAAAATGTTTACTATGTGACCTTGAAGAAAATGTCTGTAGATCCCATTCCCAAGGATCTTTGGTGGAGGACCCACAATGTGCAGGGGTTTGGAGGACACAGCCTTTGGCCTCCTCTACTGCACCACCAGTGGAAAGCATGCTCACAAACATGTGTCATGAATGACAGGACGCCCTTGGGGACTGTGGAGAGGGGAAGATAGGCCTAAAAGGCACAGCAAATGGAGTCTCACTGAGACTATGAGCCTTAAAATTTTGAAAATCATGGTCCTGAGAGAGAATGGAGCAGATCTTTAGACCTTTGGTTTGTTTCAGTTGTCCTTTTGATCAATGAAGAGGATGACTCCACTCTCCTGGTTGTCTGCAGCTTTAGCTGTTGAATTTCTCAGGAATCGAGTTCCCCTGTGAGGAATGGCTCTCTGCTTGCTCCTGTCACCAGCCTTCCTGAGGTGGATCTGGCCCAGTTATGGGAATCAGAGTCAGTTCTTCTGGGTTTGCATTCTTGCTCCTGCCTGTTCTTGCTCCTGTTCTTATTATTGTCATTGGGTGCTGTCAAGTCCAGCCTGACTCATCATGACCTTATGTAAACAGAAGGTAACATTACAATACACTATGCCTTATACCTGATCTATTTTCATGTTTCAGCCCATTGTTGCAGCCATTGTGTTTCTTCTCATTCTGAGTCATGCCACATCAGCAAAAGGAGGTCCCAAGGGCTTTACTCCATCCCCATTATTAAGGTCAACTATTTTGAGGAGGCAACTCTTCCCCAATTGCTTCTTGAATGCCTGAGGGTCTCATTTCCGGCACTCTATTTGACAGTGCTTCTCTGCTACTCAGAGGGTTTTCAATGGGTAATATTTTCAGGAGTGGGCTCCTGGGTCCTTCTCCCTAGTCTCTTAGTCTGGAAAGTCAGCTGCAACTTGTCCACCATGGGTGACGCTGGTGGTACCTGAAATACCTGTGGCATAGCTTTCAGCATCACAGCAACACACATGCCCCCACAGCACGACAAGCAGACAGACCTGTCTATGTTGTGTTGTTGTTAGGTACTGTCAAGTTGTGTCCAACTCATAGCAACCCTCATAAGGTTTTCCATGGCTAATTGTTTCAGGATTGCCATATCCTTCTCCCACTTTTGCCATGCTGGGAATCAAACCTGGGACCTCAGAGACTGCAGAGCAGTACTCTACCAACTCAGCTAAATTCCAGCCCAAACTGTCTATAGGCAAATAAATTTACCTCTCCATACTTCAACTTTCTCATGTGTAAAACCAGATACTGCTTTGTTGGGCTATCATTGGGCCGACTGAGGAAACATGCAAGTGCTTGGGATGGAGGGATTTAAAAATATCATTTCCCTTTAAGTTTCAGCTTAAAAGTCACCAGCAATTCCACCAGGCACCAAGATGTTTCCTTCACTTTATTTCCATTACACTTTTTCTTCTTTCTTTTCTGTCACTTGAACTGTTCCCTTTGTAAGATTGCAAAGATGGCCTCTTTCACTGGGCAGAGAATGCTTTGAAGGCAGGAGACTTGTCTTGTTCCTTTATCCCTCATACCATCTAGCCCACAAGTCTATTCTAATTACTATGGATTTATAGAATGTTATACTTTTCATTCAGAGAATATCAATCATAAGGCTAAAGTTAATTTATCTGATTTAGACTAAAAAAGATTAATCCACAATTCAGCATTTCAAAACTTATTTTGAGATGGTAAAAAATACTGAAATAATTTCTAATCTAGGTGAAAAACTAAAAAATTAAAAATTATTGAGCATGACTGTGAAAATGAATAAGGTTGATATTTCAGGGTTAAAAATTGGCCATAGAGGTTATCGTATCACTGTCCAATACAAACACAATATAAGCCACAAATGAGATCCACATGTGTAATTTAAATTTTTCTAGCAGCCACTCTAAAACTACATAAACTGGTGAAATTAATTTTAATAATATATCTAACATAACTCAGTGTATCCAAAACATCATTTTCACATGTAACCAGAATTATGTCATTGATGATATATTTTATCTTTTTTCATGCTAATTCTTCAGAGTCCCATGTCTATTTGCCATGTAAAATACACTTCAATTTGAACTATTTATGGTGAGCAGTGGCCACCTGTGACTTGTGGTCACTGCCCTGGACTGCTCGGTTGCATAGAATTTATGGTAACCCTCAGAAAACATGGCAATAAATTCATCAAAATACTCCACTCACCAGCTGGCATTAAGCAGCGAATGCCATTCCACACTGCCATTATTTGGAGCTAAATCTCTTACCCATGTGTTTCTACCTTTGTTCCAGTGTAAGGAGAAAAAAAAACCTGGAGGTGGATCCTGGGTGTTATAGATGCTGATATTATTGTCCTCTGTGATTAGCCACAGATAAAATTGTTTGATGGTTTGCCTGTGGGTTTCTCCGTGCGTGGACCCCGTGAAATGCCTGGGGATTTGTCCAGAAGCTTCTCCTTGCTGGGGGATTCTTGGGAAGGCAGCTCGAGCCTGCCTCACTGATTTTCCTGGGAACTACTGAAAAGGACGCATTGGGACAGTTGTGACAGGCATGCTCCAGTTGGTGAAGAATGTGTTGGGGCAAGTCCCCATTGTGCCTGTTGGCATGTGGGCATTCTGGTCTTGAGCGTTAGCCTGAACTGAACTGAATCACGTGGCCCTGGCTCACATTCCCAGCCACAGGCAGCCTCAGCCCTCTGACTTCTGATGTGCTTTTCCACACAGACATTTATGTCCCTACATTTCAGTGGGTTGTTGTTGTTGTCAGGTGCTGTCGAGTTGGTATCCAACTCATAGCAACCCTATGTACGACAGGCGAAACACTATTGTCAGTGCTTCTGTACTGGTCATGGGGTTTTCAATTGCAGATTGATTTTTAGAGTGGGATGCCCGGTCCTTCTCCCAAGCCTACAGCACCTGGTGTTCCCAGGCGGTCTCCCATCCAAGGACTAACCAGGCCCGACCCTGCTTAGCTTCAGAGATCTGATGGGATTGGATGCCACAGGGGTATGGCTGCAGGCCTTTCAATGGGAGGCAGAGTTAATAGCAATAACAGCATGTGCATAATGGCTCATGTAAGAAAAACAGCTACCTGTGATCTCATTTACCTGTGTATTCACTAACACCATATTTCTTCCATTAATGGATTTTGTTTGTCATTTTATTTTTCTTTTAGAACCTTATCCACAAAACATATGCAACTGTTATATACACATTTTAAAACAAATAATACTAGAATTCTTCTATATTCTTTTATGTAGGCTTTGAAAACCCATTTTGTTCCTGATGGCTGCTTAGAAGGTTTGAGTGGGCGGACAGCCAAGCCTAATTCTAGCTTTTGGGAGGTAAAGAAAGGATGAAAAAGCATCCCCACAGGCCCTGCCATCTATAGCTTATGTCTTATTTTGGGGTGGGGGGAGGGTCCTGGGGGTTGAACTTAGGTCCTTGCGCTTGCATGCTCTGCAAGTGCTGGACCACTGAGATGCACTCCAGCCCATTTTTTTACTTTTTGAGACAGGGTCTCACTAAGTTATGCAGACTGCCTCTGGTCTCGATGTTGCAATCCTCCTGCCTCCGCGATCTTGCAATCCTCCTGCCTCCGCCTCCTGAGCTGCTGGGATTACAGGCATGCACCACCGCACCTGGCTCTATGGCTTATTACTCTTGGGGTAACCCTTTTGGATAGAACATGGTGACTTCCTAATGGCCAAAGGATAAGTGACATTGAAACACAATGAAGGGGAAAATGTCCAGCTGCAATTTATTACGGCAAGGTCAGTTGAAAGGACTTGAAGCATCACTATCATGCTTATATCTATCATGGATGGTAAGGGATGAAAACATGTCTTTGTGGCCTCAGCTCCTGTTTCCCCTCTCAGATAAAGAGCCATGGAGACACGTAAATAATTGTTGGGTTGTATTTCAGCGCTAGCATCTGCACATGCACAAGCTACTCTGTTCAAACTGGTTAATATTCCATTGTTAACAGGCTGCCTTTTATAGAGAAAGACATTCAGGAAAAGGATTGGATCACTACACAAATAACACAGCTATGGGGTTGGCTTTGTCCTGTGAAGTTCCTGCCAAAGTCTACTGGAGTCTCTGTGTTTGTTCAATAGGTACAAAAAAAGGGGGTTGCTTGTCACAAAAGGTGTCTCATTTATTTATCTAGATTCCTTTCCTTCTGTTCTGCTACATCCTGTTCTAAAAATATGAGCATATGGACTCTGACAGCACTGGTTTCTGCTCTGCTACTTGTTTCCCTTAAAGATAATTACCTGCCTTCAATCTAACGTCTCTTGAGACTACGTTTACCATCAAAATACAGTATTTACGTGGTCAAGTGATTAAACAGATAGGCCAGAATAATAGCCGAGGTCTTTAGAATTTCACATCTTTTTCCCATGCTTCAGAGGAAGTGTTTTGAGGCAGAAATTGAAAACAAATCCAAATATAGATGAATGGCAATTAGAAAGAAATATGTAGTTCAGATTCCAAATGCCCATCAGAATGTTAACCTGTCCGTTTTTACTCGTAAATTGCTCTCTGAAAACTGTGGGCTCATCTTCCTGAGGGACTGTCTGTTAGATGGTACCTCTGGTTCTAGCTTTCTTCCATTCAGTTCATTGTTTCAGAGTTTTCTGCCTAAAAGTAAATGTCAACCTGGGAACTCCTATGAAGATGACTGAACCCGCTATTTCCTTAAAGACAAACACCACCCCCAAGGCAGTTGCCTTTGTCTTCACCTACTTGGCTGGACTGCATCTTACGTATTTTGGACACTTTGTCAGGAACAACCAATCCCTGGAGAAGGGCACCATGTTGGGAGAGTGGCAGGTCAGTGAAAAAAGGGAAGAGCCTCAACTAGATGGATTGACACAGTGGCTGCAACAACTGGCTTAAACATAAAAAAAGAATAGGTACCTGGCACAGAATCTGGGAGTGTTTCATTCATTGTACACAGGGTCACTATGAGTCGGACCCGACTCGGTGGTACCTAACAACAACAGCTGATATTTTTGACAGTTCTTCCGTTTCCGCTTTGGTCCATATTCCTGTTCTTTCCTAGCAGTATTTGTGCAAGGAATTTTCATTTAAGCCTTTATTATACATTCTCTCATTCGCTTTACGGGCTGAGATATAACCAAACACAAAAGCAAAACACAAAGCGCAGTGGACTGAATTTCAAAATAGACAATGTGGTCACCAAGTAGAAATGGGGGCGCAGTTTACACCACACCCAATGGGTCCTCCCTGTGCATAACTGTTGGGACGACCACTGCGTGCTTTCCTGATGGTGCTCCGGCTGGAAACGCCCTGAAAAGGCCCGAGTGACTCCCGGAGCCTCGGCGAGGAGCGGATCCCAGGATGGAAGAGGGGAGACAGGGAGGGGCCTTACACACAGAGGGCAGGGAATGGGGTCTTGCTTTGACTTACCTCTGTGGAACCCTGGATAGCCTGCAGCCGTAGCCCTGTGGCATCCGATCCCATCAGATCCCGTCAGATCTCGGAAGCTAAGCAGGGTCGGGCCTGGTTAGTACTTGGATGAGAACACCAGGTGCTCTAGGCTTGGGAGAAGGACCTGGCAACCCACTCCCAAAAAACAATCCATCATCAAAAACCCTATGAATAACAACCCTGGATTAAACATTTGAGTTATCCTTGCTTCTGTACCATTGGAAGAATCATATTTTCTTTACTTTCTAGAATTATTGGAAGTATCAAGTGAGTAAGTGGGTAGGAAATCACTGTAGATGAAGAACAATTGTAAAGAAATTGTTCACTCTATTGGCTGTTTGTTAGGTGCCGTCGAGTCGGTATCCGACTCATAGCGACCCTCATAGGGTTTTCAATGGCTGAGTGCTTCGGGATTGCCTTGGGAGTGGATTGCCAGGTCCTTCTCCCATTTATGCGGTGCTGGGAATTGAACTCGGGGCCTCAGAGACTGCAGCGCAGCGCTCTACCCGCTGAGCTAAATCCCAGCCTATTGGCTGTAGGTGTTTTTTTTTTTTTTTTTTTTTTTTGATATTGGAGATCAAACAGTGGACTTTGCACCTGCTCGGCAAGTGCTCTACCACTGAGCTAAACCTCCGCCCCTGGTGATGGATTTTGAAGCTGCTAATTTACTAGTTGTGCAAGGACCACCTTCTACCTTTCTCTCCAGAGACTTTTCTCCTTCCCTGCTCAGCAGACACCTTTGCAACGGGCCATGGGTCAATTCTTTGTGTGCACCTTGTTGCATTGCAGAGCAGGCTTGGGGGGATGACAAGCACCTCTCACAACCATGAGGAATTTAGTGGCAAGGAGTGGTTTTGCTCTTTCTTGTACCAGCCTTGTGTTTAAAATATGGGAGGCACGTACCAAAAACACGTGCTGAACAACACTCATTGTACTGTGCATGCATGTGTTAGTATTCTATGTGCAGTTATTCTTCAAGTTAACCTTTTGTATAGGATTTCACAAATGATAAGGACTAAAGTGAATTTGATTTTTGAAATTTAAAACTTAAATGAACTATGCAAGATCATATTTGTTGAAAATTAAGCGTTCATGTTTCTAACTATTCTTGTCTCAAATTATGTTTAATGAGTAATAGAAATTTATTTTTAAATTATAAAACAAATTGAGCCAAGGATGCAGATTATAGTTCATATTTTATTTTTATATTTATTTTTAATGTAGAGAACTATTAACTATTAACTAGATCATTAACATTTTTTAAAAATGTCTACCACTCAATATTTACTGAGAATCTACTCAGCTCCAAGTGCTGTCCTGGGGTTTGAGAATGACAAGAAAAGCCTGGCTCTGTGGCTCACGCCTTTAATCTTAGTGACTGGGGTGGCAGAGGCAGGAGGAGAGCAATTTCGAGGCCAGGGGCAGCCTGTATAACTTAGCGAGACCCTGACTCAATCCACAAAGTAAAAAATTGGCTGAAAGTATGGGTCAATGGTTGTTGTTGTTGTTGTTATTGTTGTTGTTGTTAGGTGCCATCGAGTCAGGTCCAACCCATAGTGACACTATGTACACCAGAAAGATACACTCCCCACCACTGTGCCATGCCTGGTACTGTGTCAGTGCTTTTTTGTGGTGCTGGGGTTCAAACCCAGGGCTGCAGAATACACAAAGCAAGCATTCTTGAGCACTTGCAAAAAGCATGCCCCAGGACCTGGGTTCAATTCCCAAGTACTACAAAATAAATAAGTGAATGAATAAATGAATGAATAAATAGAATGATAAGAAAGACCTATCCCCTATAGTTGTTAATGTTGTTAGGTGCCATCAAGTTGGGTCCACCTCAGCGACCCTATGTACAGCAAGTGAAACACACCCTGACACTGTGCTATGCCCGGCACTATTGTCAGTGCTTCTCTGCTATTCATAGGGTTTTTAATGGACGATTGGTTTTGGAGAGTAGGCTGCCAGATCCTTCTCCCAAGCCTATAGAACCAGGATTTCCTAGGCTGTCTCCCATCCAAGGACTAACCAGGTCCAGACCCTGCTTAGCTTCCCCTGTCTGATGCCAGGGGGCTATAGCTGCAGGCAGCCCCTGTGATCATGATTCAGAAAGGGAGGAGTAGACGGACAATGATGGCTGAGAAGTGATGCTGGGTCTGAAAGGCAAGCCTCAGGGTGAAAGGCAAGCTTGGAGAAGGAGACTATGAGCTCTCCATGACCTTGCTGTTCAAAGCTGGTCTTTCCACCAGCAGCATTGGCTTCACCTGTGAGCTTATTAGGACGGCAGCGCCTCAGGGCCAAGGCCAGACCTCTCCACTCAGAGTGGGAATCTTATAAGATCCCTACATATCCATGTTCAATGCAGCGCTTTTCACAATAGCAAAGATATGGAATCAGCCAAAGTGCCCCTCAACAGAAGAATGGATAAAAAAACTATGGTATATATACACAATGGAATACTATTCAGCAATCAAGAAAGATGAAATAGGGTCATTCGCAGCAAAATGGATGGAATTAGAGAAAATTATTTTAAGTGAACGAACACAAG
>VMDO01042407.1:0-10556 GCA_007922755.1 Pedetes capensis | reverse complement strand
GACCTCACCTTTCTCCACAGTGCGGTGGGATGACTTAGTATCCCCTCTGGTGTGTCTGGGGTCCAGGCATATGTGTGCCCGTATGTCTGTGGAGATTGCGTCTGCATGACTGTCCCGCCACAACGGGAGAGAGGGAGCCGCGTTTCAGCTCTGGATGTGTACTGCTGGCACTGGTTTCCCACCGCCACAACAGGAGGGAGGGTGCGATTCTGTGCTGACTCACCAGAAAACTTGCAGTTTGTGTCCCGCGGGCAGGGTGACAGTGTGATGTCAAGGTTGCATGCTGTGTTGGGTCCGGCTCCCCTGGGTGTGTGGGCAAAGTCCCCTCCGAGTCTCCAGGATTCTATCCTGCCATCTTGTCCTGTGCTGTAGTCGCGCTCGGAACTTCACTGCTGGCGGTGAACTGCTCCGCCAGTTTCCGCTGAAAAGGAGCTCCCGGCCGCGTGCGACTTAGCCACCTCCACAAGCCCCCGACCTCTCTGCAGCACAGTGGGGTGATTTGGGCTCACCTCTGATGTGTCTGGGATCCAGGCATATGTGTGCCCAATTTTCTGTGGAGTTCGCGACCGTAGGCCTAGGATCTGCAGTCTGTGTCCCGAAGGCGTGGTGAGAGTGTGCTGCCAAGGTTGCACTCCGTGTTGGGTCCGGGCCGTGGGTGCGTGTGCGCGAAATCCCCTCCAAGTCTCTGGGATTCTATCCTCTGTCTGTTTGATGGCAAAATGGCGGCATCCTGCTGCTGGCCACTGTGTAGCTCCTCTGAAGCCTAATCCTTGATTTCAGTGCACACCTAGTTTCATTCTCTATCTCTCAAACTAAATTATCTCTGTTTCTATTTATTCAATTGGCTTTTTTAACCCCCTAATCGAGGCTTCTTATTGCTCCAGAACAGAAGGTGTGTGTTATCTGTCCGCCATCTTGACTCCGCCCATCTGACTTGTAGCAACCCTATGTACAACATGTGAAACACTATTGTCAGTGCTTCTCAGCTGTTCATAAGGTTTTCAGTAGTGGATTGATTTTTTTAGGAGTAGGTTGCCAGGTCCTTCTCACAAGCCTACAGTATCTGGTATTCCCAGGCATTCTCCCATCCAAGTACTAACCAGGCCCAACCCTGCTTGGCTTCCTAGATCTTATGCCGCACTGCTATGGCTACAGGCACACAATAATTAGAAACTCATAATTATAAGAATAATATACTTTATTGTCTAATAACTATACCTCTTTCATAGGAAACCAAAAAATTTATGATAGTTTCAATGCTATTTGTGCTCTTTTGTACAGAAAATGTTACTAAATTTAAAGGTCTTTGTTTTGGCATTGTTCTTAAATAAAAACATATAAAGAGATTTAGGCTTCAACAGTTGACCTTCACTAATATCCACTACAACCAACCAATTCTGAACTCACATGTCAAGACTGTGCATAAAACAACCCTTTTACTTGTGAGTTCGTGGGTTTTGCTTTTATAATTTTACCCTTGTCTTTGCATTTTCTTTCTATATAAGTAGATAGTGTTTTCAACTAACTGCCTCAGAGTTAGTATTTTACAACTAATCCAAAGACCCCTTTCTCACACCTGACCCCTTTGTGTTTGATCATATTTTTCCTGCTCTGTCAGGCAGAAACCACAGCCCACCATTCATGTTCTCAGAGTCATTATTTTTCCTTAATAAAGTTTCATTGTAATTCTTCAAATTAAATGTCATCAAGGAAATTTAAAAGAGCATGAAATTTTTGTGATGATATTTCTACCTAATTCAGTATAATATTGTTGTATACCAAATGTAAAATACCTAATTTTGAAATTTAACTTAAATGGTAGACTAATCATGGAGTTTGAAGTCAAAGTAAATCTTCCTGTTTTTGTGTTTTTAAAAATTGGAGTAATTGGAGTCAATGTAAAGATGCTTACTATGTTTTGGCATTCATGATAGAGATGTTGTAAATATCAAAATTTCTAATTTTTTTAAAAAAATTCTAAATCATTTTGATGTTTTCAAGAACATCATGTATATTGAATGGTAGATTATACATAATTTCACTTAAAACACTGAGACAAATTAGAAATTATAAAATAAATTTACACAAAGATAGTTTTGAAATACATTTGGCTTACATTCTGATATATACCCTCATTAAATTAGCAGTTTTTGTAAGAGCATACACTACTTCTCACTGAGTTGTAATGTCATAAAGGAAATGAACTTTCTCCTTGTAGATTCTGCAGTGGCTTTGAATTTGCATTTGGTAAATGTGTTTTCAAAATATCTCAGTTTATTTTGTTTAAGCCAAATGGTAGTAATTATATTGGATAATTTTATAAAAGGAAAAACTGAGTGATAGCAAAAGAGTTTTTTGCTTCATTATTTACTATCAAGTTTAAAGAATATATAAAACAAAAAATCTCCAATGCTTTAGAATTTTTTCAAAGATCATTTGCAGCATATCACTATGTTTTCTATGTTTGCAAATTCAGGTACCTTAGGATCTGAGGTGTCTAAATATTTTTTGACCTAGATTTATTCTATTATTTATATATAATTTTATAAACCAGCTAGGATATTTAAAACCCTTCTTTTATATTTCAGCCCCTAAATAATGTGCAATATTACAATATTACATATTATCTGTGTTTGCATTCTGCATAACCGTTCTGCCATAATGCTCTCAAATTTGGCTTTGGGTTTCTGTTAAATGAGGAAAATTCCCATTATCATGCACATAAAGTTCTTGGAGGATTTTCTGGATGATGGACATGCATCTCCTTGCCAAAAACTGAATCATATTTTTGGATTTAAAAACAGCACACCAATATTTTTATCATTAGTATATAGTGTCTTCATTACATCATTGACAATTGTATCTATAAAATTATTTCAATTTGTAGAAAACAATATTGTTGACAAGTATGTCACTTTGTTCATGTTCACTAATATGCTACAAATGCTACCAATTGTATATTCAGTCTCAATCACTGGTTGATTTTTAAATCTCCAAGTAGTTTGCAATGTCTAATGAAAGTCCAGAATCACTGCAGATAATAAAGTAATCAGTACATAATGGGTTTTCCATCATTTTGAAGGACTTATGTATGTAAAAAATTTTAAAGTTACCAGTCCTCTCCTTTGGACAGCTAAGATTCTTATCTAGGCTAAGTACTAGGATCAGTAGACAGTATTTTGGGTACAATAAATCCCTTATGATATTTTTGTCTCTTCCTTTTCCTGAAATTCTGTAGTAATGGTTTCATGTAGGTTTACCCATGCTTCCTATAGATTATGACTGTGGTTCCATTCTACCTATATGGGCATCTAGAAGCGATTCTCAGTTTTTTTCCCCTAAATTTTCATTTATTTTCTCTAAAATTTCATTCAACAATTACAGTAGTTTTATTTTCTTTTATAATACTTTGTTTTCTGACAGCAACCACTTAAAAAGACTTTTCTATGATATTTTACACTACTTTTGCATTTTATTATTTAAAACGATTTCAAATATATTTAGGTAGTAAGTTCCTAAATTTTATGAGGAATTAACTTTTGTATTAAAATTGATGAATTTTATTTGCTGCTATCATTTAATTTGTAGATCATTATATGACACTATCTGACTTAAGTGTATGTGGTACTTTGGAGATTATTATAGTATATGGAGATTGGATATTGCATAATGATGTACATCATACCAAAATACTAATACACTTAAATCAAGAACTCAGTTATGCTATCTGGTACAGTAAACAAGTGGCAAATGAAACAAACTAAAATATAAAATGTCAAATTTGATTGTGTCCTTGTATTAATGTTGTTGTTGTTAGGTGCTATCAAGTCGTGTCTGACTCATAGCGACCCTCATAGGGTTTTCAATAGCAGATTATTTTGGGATTGCCTTGGGAGTGAATTGCCACGTCCTTCTCCCATTTGCGGTGCTGGGAATAGAACTCGGGACCTCAGAGACTGCAGAGTGCTGCTCTACCAACTGAGCTAAATCCCAGCCCACTAGTATTAATAGGGAACTTAAAAATTAGATAGATATTTGCTAAGTATATCATCTGCCAAAACATCTTATTTAGAGGCAATGTGTATTTTAGATATGATCAAATCAACCAAGTTTTTGAATTATCAAACTTGTTTCTTTTTCATAGTTAATGTGGTATAACAAATATATATTGCCCTCGTTGGTCTTAAAATTGGCCATAATATATTTATTTTTCTAGAACAAGACTCTACCACTATCAGAAAATTGTCAATATAAATATAAATAGCCCATCTTTCAAGTCAGTAGTTACAATAAAAGTACTGATGTTGTTACACTATAATGAAGGCATTTGTGCTGGGTACCATGAGGCATGCCTATGATCCTAGCAACTCAGGAGGCTGAGGCAAGAGGATTGCAAGTTTTAGGACAGAAGCAGCCTGTGTAACTTGATGAGACCCTGTCTCAAAATTTAAAAATTAAGAAAAAGGGCAGGGAGTGTGGCTCAGTGGTAGAGCAGTTGCCTAGCATGTGAGAGGCCCTGGGTTCAACACCCTAATAGTATTTAAAAAATAATAAAGAAGAACCAGAAGAAAAAGAAGTTGATGACATTTGTAATGTGAATATTTTTCTGATGTAATGCTTTTGTATAGTGAACAACCTAAACATTTGAACATGGCAGCATGACAGATTGGAATCTAAGGGTTATTTGAAAATTGTGAATGACTGGCAAATGCTTTAAACAATGTGTCCTTGTCTCCCTGAACAAAACTCATTGGAACTCAGATAGGTAACTGACCTATGCTGGGCTAATCATAGTTCCTTATTTAGATTGTAAGTTGTTGTTGTTGTTGTTAGGTGCCCTCGAGTCGGTATCCGACTCATAGCGACCCTCATAGGGTTTTCAATGGCTGACTGTTTCTGGATTGCTTTGGGAGTGGATTGCCAGGCCCTTCCCCCATTTTTGTGGTGCTGGGAATTGAACTCGGGACCTCAGAGACTGCAGCGCAGAGCTCTACCTACTGAGCTAAATCCCAGCCCTAGATTGTAAGACTAGGATCATAATTCATCTTTTTGGGTAGATGAATGAGAAACATTAAAAATCAAATGTCTGTAACATAGAATGAATCGAAAAAGAAAATAGAAAAATCTGATCTGCCCAGAATGTGGGAAAATGTGAAGAGAGTGTTTATTGTCATCCCGGGGCCTGGTTCCAGGCTATCCTAGATGCCTGGCTGCATGTCTACCTGTAGATCCCATAAAGCAACTTTCTAGTCATTGATAGAGAGTTACCTAGAAGATGAAACACACACACACACACACACACACCATTTGCTTGTAAATAAGACAAATTGCTATCACTCCTTTTTAAAGTAGTTGCAAGCAGTTATCTGGGAGATGATTTTTTTCTGTATTTTCCCAAAACACTTAAGTATTTATTCTTAATTACCAAAATGTGAAATGACAAGACACCCAAGGCACTTGAGAAAAAGACAAAGTCTCCTGTGATCCAATCAAATCTGCCCTTCACAGGTGCTCTCCTTTTAAATGCCAGGCTAGATGCTGGCTATAACCAGCCAAGGGAGGAGGCACCCCAGTCTAGCAGGAGGTTCAGATCTCAGTACCCTCCTGTTAGAGGTTCCATGTAACTAGAAACCTCTGGGTGGATTACTAAGCTGTCTGGAACCAGATCTGAGTGATTTGGATGGAGTAAACTCAGTCATGGAATAGACATTGCTCCTTCAAGGGGAGAGAATAAAGATCCTACTAATGTGAGAAGAGTTGGCAGTGCTTAATTAGAAAATAAAAGAATAATATCTATCTACAGATAGATGGCCTGCAGCCATAGCCCTGTGGCATCCGATCGTGTCCGATCTTGGAAGCTAAGCAGGGTCGGGCCTGGTTAGTACCTGGATGGGAGACCGCCTGGGAACACCAGGTGCTGTAGGCTTGGGAGAAGGACCCGGCAACCCCCTCCCAAAAATCAATCTGCCATTGAAAACCCTATGAACAGCAGAGAAGCACTGACAATAGTGTTTCCCCTATTGTACAGAGGGTCGCTATGAGTCGGATACCGACTTGACGGCACCTAACAACAACAACACAGATAGATGATAGATGATAGATAGATAGATAGATAGATAGATAGATAGATAGATAGATAGATAGATAAATTTGTAGTGTCTGGGTTGGAACCCAGGGCCTTGAGCATGTTAGGCAGACACTCTATCACTGAGCCACATCCCTAGTCCCATATCTTTATTTTACCAGATGCAGTTCATATATACGAAGACTCTATTTAGTTTCTTTTTTGGATTATTTTAGTTAGAGTTATCTTCATTAGATGCAACCAATGGAGGCCTAATTAGTATGGAATACTTATATTTGGGGGATGCAACCTAATCTAAATCCATGTCTATGTTGCCTGTTCTATAAATGAATTTGATACCAACTATAATATTTTATAACAATCTTTAAACTATAAAAACATGTATTATATTCAGTCATGCTAATAGCACAATATGAAAATGTAAAATTCTTAAGTCTGTGTCAGCGGCTTTCCCTGACACAGTTTCCCTGAAACAAGTTGGAATATCTCCTGTCAATGGCCAGAAATGATTTCCTACCTCAATAGCATTTCCAAACAGCTAGTTTATGTGAAGATTGTAAAATTAACTCAGAGCAACATATTGGTGTCTGGAAGGTTGTTATTTAAAATCTAGTCCTCTATTTTTTCAATGATTTCACAATAAATCGTCTGCCTTCTCCATGCAGTAAAGTATTTCTGTTAAACAACAGGTCGATTGGCTAAGCATCATTATTTTGTTGTTCTCTGTAAAATGTTATAGTGAGTAAAATTATATTTTCATAGTTACATTACTTAAAGAACACTAGTGCAATAGCTTTGATTTACTAGCCTAATTTACACCCATAGGAACTGCCACTCTCAGCTGCATTTATCTTCTCCTTTAGTCATGCCTGTCACTTCTAAATACTAGTGCTGTAGCTTTCCATAATACAATTATTTTTCTTTAATCTTGAAAGAACACAGACAACTTTACAAACATGTTATTTGTTGTACATCATTGGAGAATTTCAAAATATGAGCAAAGTTGGTTGTAGAGTAATTTCAGTCTTTTACAGTGCTTTATTCTTTTTAAATCACATTGCTTCACACATGTTCATACTCAAATCCTTTGTGTGCATATTTTTAATTTCAAATATTAGATCATCATTTTTCTATCTCCTTGTTGAAAATGAGTTGTTTAGAAGAACATTGTGAACATATTCAGAGGCACCTAATAACAACAACAGCATAATAATAATATTTATCTCATCATTTTATTCATATAGCAACATATGTTAATGCTTACCAAACTGATAGGAAAACAGTGGTGGCATTAGACATATATGAGATAATACCTTGGCAAGCTCTGCTAAACTGAGGAAACTAAATGACTCCAGCAAACTGTTTCCTGAGTCAAGATATATAAGATATGTATTTTCTAGGGCCCACACACCACCTGTTGGTGGAAGGTTGCTCTGCAAAGTGTATTAAAAGAGCAAAAACAAACAAAAAATAAAATAAAATCACAGAGCAAGTTAAGATTGAGTGAGATATGTTCACCAAATATGGGGATGATACATTCATCTGAAATATACATCTGGCAAGTGGTTTTTGGTTTATTTTAAGAAAATGGATGTGACAGGAGAAAACTGTAGGATTTGATACATTCTCCACTGGCATGGTTTCTATTTCCAAATTTTTGGAATGTGGCCCTTAACATATTTTTAGAAGTCATCATATTTCTTGGGATAACCTAAAAGTTTTAGCCATTGAGCTGTCTTTTGTTTGTGCCATTGCTGTGGACTATTCTGGAAGAGTTTCTCAGGAAGAAGTATTTTATGAAAGCAACTTTAGAAAGAGAAAGTGAAAACAAGTTTCAAAATTGGTCAAAATAAAGGACATGCCACAGTTATAAAATAATCTAAAAGACATAAACAGTTTCAGTGGAATAAAATAAAGTAAAAGACAAACATTAAAATTCAAAGAAAATAATCCCAGGAAAATAATAGATATTCAAATGAGAAATTAATGTGTGTGTGTGTGTGTGTGTGTGTGTGTGTGTGTGAGAGAGAGAGAGAGAGAGAGAGAGAGAGAGAGAAAGAGAGAAAGAGAGAGAGAGAGAGAGAGAGAGAGAGAAAGAGAGAAAGAGAGAGAGAGAGAGAGAGAGAGAGAGAGAGAGGGAGAAAGAGAGAAAGGAAAATTGATGTTAGGAATTCCCCTTTCTACTTTCCTCATTTGGTGTAATTTTCTCTTGATTCTAGGTTTCAGGTCCACCTGTGTGATTCAGATGTTTTCCCCCCTCCCCCCTCCTCCATCTATGCCAGGACTTTTTTACATTGTCCTGTAACTATTGATTCTTATCTTTCCTCATTGGTTGGGGGCTGAGGATCAAGCTTATTCATCTCAGTCCCCAGTGGTTGTCACAGGACCTGGACAAAATAACTACTACATTAAATACCTGTTGGAGGAATGAATGAACTCTAAATTAATAACCCTACCATCTTAAGTGAGTAAATAAAAAAATATTTGTTTGACTTGGCTTTAAGGACAACACTACTTCTTGGCTTTTTCTCCAGCTCATTGCTGTCCCTTCTTGGTCCTTCTTTGCTCATTCCTCTCCATCACTCACATCTCTTAAGATTGGAGTATCCCAAAACTCTGTCCTAAGATGTCTTCTGTCTTGCCAATGCTCAAATCTTTTAGGATTTTATTCAGTCTCATGACTTTACATACGACTAATGACTCACAAATGTGGAGCTCCAGCCCAGACTTCTCCCAGAACCCCAGGCACATACATTCATCTGCTCCACTTAGATGTCTAATGGGCATCTAAAATTTGACAGGTCCACCATGGAAACCCTGATTTCCAGCCCACCGAATTCTGTTCAACCAATGGCAACTCCATCACTTAGTTTACAGACCAAAATTCTGGCACTATCCTTTCTCACATCTTATATTTTACATGGCAGTGGATACACTCATCTCTCTTTTGAGTATTTATCCAGCATTTTAGCAACCCCTTACTGCCTGCCCTGCTGTCACCACAACAAGCCTCCTTGGCAGTGGTTTTCTTGACCTGCCTTCTACAGCCCTTTATGCTTACGCCCAATGTAGCAGCCAGAATGATCCAGTTAAATGTAAGATAAGTCTGTGCTCAAATTCTCCAATGACATCTCATTTCACTGAGTAAAAGTAAGAGTCAATTTAAGGTATCCTCGGCTCATGATCTGGCCCCTCTCCAGCTTCGTTTGCTGCATCTCCTGCTGCTGTTCTTCTCTCAGCTTCATTCACTCTCACCTCCTTGAATTCTTCTATAAAGCTTTTTCTGACCTCTCGACCTAAAGTGAAAATTCTACTCACCAACTTGCTCTGCTTTATTTTATCTCTTAACACATAATCATCCTATATCCTTTAAGAGTAATTTATATTTTTAGATTTTATTGTCTATTCTCCTTTAGTAGAATATAACTCCTATGAGGCAGGAATTTTTGTTGATTCTTTTCAGTATCTTATCTTCATTGTCTAGAAGAGTGTTTGGAACACAATAGTGTTCAATAAGTGTTTGTTCAATAAATAAATGTGAAAATTTCATTTATTACCTTATTTGCTTATTTGACAAATATTCAAGGACCCAAAATGTTGTAGGTACTGTTCTAGGCTGTTTAATTGATCCTACTATAATAACTTATCTTTAAGTCACTGGCCAATAATAGCTCTTGGCTGGTGTTAAGCATAATTTAATGAATCATCTCTTTTTCTATTCCTTCTAGCTCATTATGTATGTATTCTTCATCTACTCTTCCAAATCTCCTTTTATTTATCAGATTTTATTCCTTCTCACCTTCGTTTGTCTCCCCCTCTTTTCAGAAGTAAATTATAAAGTAACTCAATTAAGTGATTTAAGTATCAAAGGAGAGAGAGCCATATGTTTTAGACTGAACTTGGACATAATGACAAACAAGTTCCCTTGATTTTAAATGCTTGTAACTTTAAAAGTTCAGCTCTTTAATGTATTTACATCAATTTCTTTTCCCCTTTAACCTGTTTTGTGAACGCACTTATCTAATATGCATGTACTAAACATACTTGTTCTTACCGAATATTTTTACTTTCTCTATTTTAATACATTATATTGCAATAGGATCATCTTTTATTATTTTTGTGTGTTTATGGGAATATTATTTGTGGAAAAGTTAATTCTGATTATCAACTAGAAGCTTTTGTAATATATCATATAACTTGAATACCATTTGAAGACCTACATTTTTAAGCATGGTCTTAAATTAAAATTCACTTTCTTAGGCATTCTCCAGCTAAGTGATAGGTGAGCCATGTAAGCCACATGAAGGAAGTGATTTCTGTATGTTTATTGTTCACTGATAAATCCCCTGCATCCGGAACAGTTCTGAGAACATAATGGACACTCAATAAATATTTGTTGAATTCATGAATAAATGATATGAGATGGAAATGAATAGTGAATATTCTTATATAAAGGCAAAGATGGCATTAG
>VMDO01042406.1:0-10555 GCA_007922755.1 Pedetes capensis | reverse complement strand
AAAAAAAAAAAAATCACATGAAGGGTTGAAAGTTCCCCGAAACCCTGCACATATAATTTCTTTCTGATTTAATCATAACTACTTTCCATTTTCTTTCTCTATTTCTCATAGAGGCAGAGGAAAATTATTTAAAAATTCCTGCTGCTACCATATTGTAGTTTTACAGTTTTTTGGTCAGCAGATTGTGTTAAGGTGGGAAACTTCTGGTTTCCTTTTCTCCTTTTCTTTTCTTTTCTTTTTTTTTTTTTTCTTTTCTTTTCTTCTGTTCTTCTTTCAGTACTGGGGAGTTGAACTCATGACCTCACACCTATGTTGCAAGTGCTCTACCATTGGGCTGTACCCTAGCCTCCTTTTTTTTTTTTTCATTTTTATTTTGAGACAGGGTGTAACTAAGTTTTGTAAACTACCTCTGGCCTTCAATTTACAATCCTTCTTCCTCCACCTCCCTGATGGCTGTGATTGCAGGAGTGCATCCCTGTGTCCAGTGACTTCTGGCTTTCTTGCTGTCTTATGACTGTCACTGGATATGTGGAATTTGACTATCATTGCAAGGGTGTGATTGGAAGGAAGAAACTCCATCAACCAAACATAGGGAGCAAAAAAACTAACCTTTCCTTGAGGTCCATGGTAGATTGTACCTTGCTGGATACTGGTCAAGAAGGTTTGTTCCGGGGCACAGAGAACAGTGAAGACAGATTGTGCAGACAGATGGTTTGCTGCTTTTTTTTTTTTAACTACAAAGTTTAATAATCCTACAGTGTAAATAGATGCCAAGCATCTGGGCTGGGGGAGTGTGACACATTTGCTAGCAACCAGCCTAGTATTTAAGTACTGAATGTCAGGAGCCCCTGGCACAGCTAGGAATATCAGTGGGGGAGCACAGTTCCTCTGTGTCCCCAGAACCTGGCTTTGGATCCATGTGTGTTGTATTAACCAGAAGGACAAAATACCTTTAAAAATCCCCTTGATTGACTCTCTAGCACTAATAATGCCATGTAGATTAAACTATTTTTAAAAATAGAAGAAAAAAAAAGCACTAAATGTCATTCTGAATCACTTCCTTTTGAAGGCAGTCAACCTAACCAATTGTTTAGAGACCAGTTGATCAAACAGCATGGAATCTCTGATGCATTTTTCCATTTTTAACTAGATTATTGGCAGTGTGTTTTAAAAGGTGCCAGAAGCTCAGAGCCCAGGAATTCCCTGGTCATACACATGCCCATATGCCCTAGAGCATTTGGGAAAAGAGGCTCCTGTGCCAGGTGCTTATAATAATCCTACCATTGATACAGTTGCTAAGGTGCCCTGGGATTTTCCTAGCAGGTTCCTTGGATAGAATTTGCACGTTTTAGGGATTTGGAGGCCATTGTCTCTTCTATCAGAGTTGTAGCTGGGATTAATAGAGATCAAGATCTGCAGGTAGGAAGCAAAGTTATGCTTTCCTCTTGCCTGTTCCAAAAAGTTGTAGTGCTGTCTCCTTTATGGGGCCAAGAAAAGAATCTGGCCTCTCTGAATTTCTGGTAAGAACAGAATGAGACAGATATTTTGTAAATTCCAAAATACTGTTATACAATTAGAAAATTTTCAGGAAAACATGTTCGTCTTAGTGAAGAATTTGCATAGAGAGGCTTCTGTTAGAGTATAGGAAGCAGTTCATCCTGCCCTTCATGGTCACTGAGAAACTTTGAGCTCCACAGAACCTGCTGCTCCCAGAGAAGCCACGTGCAGAGAGAGAGGCAGCTTGCTCATGGAGATCATAGAGATGATGATCTGGGAAATTTTAGGTCACAGTTTGCCCTAGATGTACCTTCAGTTCTAAGACCTCAAGCATAATTCCTTGAGGCTTGGAGTCAGCCCTGTGCACAATGCTCACTTATAAGACATTAGGAGATGATGAGAGACTTCAGCCATGAAGCTTCAAGTGACTGGTTATCTTCTGATGACCTGGTATGGCAGGCTGGAGGACCAACATCCACTCTACGGCTGCCCTACTTTTGGTCTCTATTTTCCAAATCATCTCCTTCAGTCAATCACTGCAGCATCTTAGTGCCCTCCTCTTGTCTAGAAGGAAGTGAAGAAGAAAAGGATGGTACATGGTGGTTCCAGGGAAACACAGAGCTCAGTATCATCATTCTGCCTTGAACATTCACAGGTGAAAGGCAGACTCCCTGATGTTTTAGAAAGCCTGAGATTATTTTTGCATGGGCTATAAGTGAATGAGATAGAGTACAGATGAGAGGAACCCACAGACAATATTACTGTCCTTACATGGCAGGAATAACTTGCCCTAGTCTCCATCCACATCCCCTTCTAAACTCTCAGGTACATGCACATACCTTTCTGAAAGACTATTGCACATCTTGGCTATGTAAAGATTTGAATAACATTGCACATGTAAATGAAATTAATGCAACTACATGATACAACCCCCAAGTGTCTGTCAGCTTGTGCTGTGGGGACTTGGTCTTGCTGTGATGCTGAAAGCTATGCTATTGGTATTACAGATACCAGCAGGGTCACCCATGGTGGACAGGTTTCAGCTGAGCTTCCAGACTAAGATAGACTGGGGAGAAGGACCTGGCAGCCCACTTCTGAAAGAATTAGCCATTGAAAACCCTATGAATAGCAGAGGAACACTGTCAAATGCAATGCTGGAAAATGAGCTCCACAGGCTGGAAAGCACTCAAGAAATGACTGGGGAAGAGTTACCTCATAAAGTAGAGTTGACCTTAATGACAGGAATAGAGTAAAGCACCTGGAACCTCCTTTTACTGATGTGCCACGATTCAAAATAAGAAAAAGCATAGTAGCTGCAATAATGGGCTCAGACATAAAAAGATCGTGTGCATGGCGCAGTGCTGGGTAGTGTTTCGGTCACTATGAATTGGATCCAACTCAATAGTGCCTGAAAACAACATCATCATCATCATACAAAGTGACAGCAGAATGTACTATTGATACATATAAATGCCTATTTCCAAAGCATGTTGGTATAGATGTTTTACACATACACATGTACTGCCCACTAGTGTGAAATTTTCCAAGTCACATACTGGAAATTCTGTATTATTCAGGGTGACATATGTAAAATTGTACAATTGGTTCTTCTTGTACATTCCACAGATTTCATACCCAATTGAATTTTTAATGGCTTGTCATTATAGGATTTGCCTGTGTATCTCTAGAGTGGATCTAGACATATTTGAATGGTAAACCAATTCAAACTCTTGCAGAGTCTGTATAATAAATTTTCCTAACACCCTCCTTCTGTGTCTTTTTCAGACATTTTTCATACTCCAAATCAAGGGACATTTTGCTAGGAATTTCCCTTATTACTTCTTAAAAAGTCCACACATTTGGGTGTAATGTAATCCATATGTTCCTGATTTATTCTTACTTTCTTCATCAGAATGCTACTTTGTACAACTCACATGATCATCCATAAGCTATGTGAGATTTTTAAGGGTCTTTTTTCTTAGAAAAAGGAAACCACATTTGATCAATAACACAGTTAGTTATAATGCTGAAATGCACAAGGATTATGAAGATATATTGTTTTATTATTTCACTTTAATAACTTAGGCTAGAAATACTTGGAAACTCATCAATCATTGTCAGAAAAATGCACTTGATGGTTATTGTTTTCTTCACAGGCTAAAAAATCTATACTTCATTTATAAGATGCACTTTGTCTTCTCATTATAGTAACTTAAAAGAGTTGCTAGACCTTCAATTAGAATTATTTGCATACCATTGTGTAATGTAATTGTTGTTGTTATTGTTGTTGTTGTTGTTGTACTGTGGAGTTGAAGTTAAGGCCTCACACATGCTAGGCACGTGCTGTACTACTAAGGTGCACCTTTTGCCCATTTTTTATTTTTTATTTTTATTTTGTCTTGAGACAGAGTCTCACTAAATTGTGTAGGCTGCCTCTAGCCTTGAACCTGCAATCTTCTTAGCTCAGTCTCCCTGGGATTATAAATATGCATCACAGCATCCGGTTTATAATTATCTTTCATTTTAATACACCTGCATATATATCCATAATAGAGAACTTCTAAAGTGATAAACGTGAAGACATAGATGTAATTCGTGGTTACATACATGCAAATAAGACAAGGCCATACTTCTCTGGAGTATGAGCTCCCAAAGACAAGAGGAATACCTTCCTCATCTCAGTATCTGCACATAATATGCTCTTGATAAATATGTTGATGGTAAGAAAAAGTATTCAAGAAAAACAGTAACAAGCATAGTTACAGCAAAGGATCTGCTATTTTAGATCATAGAGGAAGACTAGTTAAGCAAGAAGATACACTAATATATCGATCAGTTAAGTGCAGTGGTGCATGCCTTTAATCCCAACAACTGGTGAGACCTAGGCCAGAGGATTGCCAAGTTTGAGGCCAGGGACAACCTGTGTAATATATGAGACCCTGTCTCAAAATACAAAGTGATAAATGGGCTCGGGGTACAGTACAGTGGTGAGTGCTTACAAAAAGCCTGCATGAGTCCCCAGGTTCAACTCTCCAGGACTTCAAAATATACATGAGGGCTGAGGGGCTATGAGTGCTATCACACAGTTGTTCAGGCTATGTCCTTCCCTAGTATTGCTCTTTTCTGGGAAGAGGAGTTGGGGGAAGGTGCTCATTGTAGAATTTCAAATTAATTTATATTCAAACCTCTAATGTTAAAAAAAATTATTGTGATTCAGAAACAACTATATTTTCATTTATCTACACACATATACATGTATATGATATACATATACATGTATAGATTTGTATACGTACCTACTGTTTTAGTTAGGTGCTCTTGAGTCAGGTCCAACTCGTAGCAACCCTCATAGGGTTTTCAAGGGCTGATTGCTTCAGGAGTGGGTTGCCACATCCTTCTCCCATTTTTGTAGTGCTGGGCATCAAACCTGGGTACTCAGAGAGTGCAGAGCAGCACTCTACCAACCGAGCTAAACCTCAGCTCTATACATACCTACACATGGTAGAGTGCTTGCTCTGCATACTCTGAGGCCCTGGGTTTGATCCCCAGCTCTGCAAAAATGGGAGAAGGACCATGGCAGCCCACTCTGAAATAATCCCCAAAATAACAATCAGCCATCAAAAGCCCTATGAAGAGCACAGAAGCACTGATAGTGCTGGGCACAGCACAGCGTCGGGGAGTATTTCATTTTGTTGTACATAGGGTGGCTATGAGCCAGACCCAACTCAGCAGTACCTAATAACAGCAACATATTTATGTCATATATTTGTTCAGCTAAATATATATAATTCTACATATACATTTGTGTATATAGAGTGTATAAATATAAATGTTACATGGAATTTTCTCTACTTACATTTGTCATAAAGGAGAACAGGGTAGAACAGTATCTTTCCAGTTTCTATCTTCCTTTATATCATGTATTACTGACACAAAGAATGTTCTTTCTTCTGGACTCTTGAAGAAAGCTGGCAATGTTCTCTGATATTCAAGGCTTGTTCACACTCATAACTTTATGGGAATTACCAAAGAATAAAACATGAAACTCCCCAGAGACACTCAGGAAACACAAACCTTACCTAATTGATATAATCAAATTTCTAGAATCACAAAAGGATAAAGAAAACTTGTTTGAAGGCTATAGTCCCCACCAAAGATTTTCATGGGATTATTTATTAAGCTACAAAGACTATGAAATGGAGACCAAACTGGGATGAGAGCGGCAACACTTTCCCACATGCTACACATTCCTGACGTCTAAACACAAAGTCACACAACAGAACATCAAGCACACAGAGTTCCCTAGTTCCACAGAACCCACATTCACTGTTAGACAAAAGTGTTGATTCATCACATAGACCTTGAGAAAGATATTTGGATTCGTAAGAACTTTATCCATTCTAAATACTGGTTGTGGAGTATAAATGTGGAGGAAGGAAACTGAACTGTAGGGAATGGTATAATTTGCTTTGGGGCAAGACTTCAAAATGCAAATAACAGAAGAATTAAAAATGCTCTTAGTCATCCAAATCCTGGTGGATCTTAATCTAATGGAGGCTGCCTATCATTTTCATTCAAATCAGCTTCCTCTTGTAGTCTTTATCATCACCCACCCTTGCAGAGATTTTATAGTGAAGGTAAAGACCAGCAAAGTCACAGTGAGGGTGGGAAATAAGTGGGCAAGAACTGCACAGCATGATTTGGGAGACAAATGGCAAATAAAAAAATAAAATGTGGAAGAAAATCCCAAATGAACTTTATTTTAGAATTTTGATAAAGCCACAGCAGGGACCAGAAAACTGTCTTCTTTTCCTGCTTTCTTCTTCCCTCCTGCACTACTTTATATACCACCTGCTCCTAGAAAGTAATTCAACACAGTCCCTGTACCACACTCCCAGGACCCAACCTGACACAGCGCCTTGGTGACTCCATCTTCACAGATGGTTAATGGGATTCTGTTTTATACAGACTCAGAAGTAAGTTCAGGGATAGCACCAATTTATCAGTTATAGATTTTCTATTATGTACCCACAATTTAAAAGGGATAACAGAAACAGGTTTGTTGTTGTTGGTTTTTTTTTTTTTCTTTGCACAGAGTGACACATGGGGCAATGCACAGTGATGGCTCAGCTATTGTTTCCTCCTCAAGGAAATCACAGTCTTATAGGGATAATAAGTGTGCAAATAAATGAAGACAATAGAGTGTTAAAGGTATTGCAGGCATTTTTGCAGTTTGTTGTAAGAGATGCAAACAAACAGGGCCAATTTAAAACCCATTGGATGGCAAAACAACAACAACAACAACAACAACAACAACAACAAAAACTGGTTGCAGTATTCAGTTCTCATAGCAGAGTGGATTCATAGAGTCCAGCAATGTTGCAATCAGTTGTAGTAACAGGTGACAGGGAAGATAATCTAGATGAATCAGTAGCAAAGAATGTCCCAAGTCAGCTCCTGGCTGCATGTGAGGTCCTCGAATCTAGATTCCAACTCTAGTAGCCTCATCCCATTTGCCAAATGTGCTCAATATTCAGGGCAAGAGCAGACAAAAGAGATCACCCAAAAAGCCACCAAAGTCAAAGGTGGAGTGGGCACAGGAACAAAAGAAACCTCTTCTAAGTGTAGAAGACTGAAGCTCAAGTGAACATTGTATAGAGAGAGCAGGGAATGTGAGGGAGACGGATTAAGAGAAGTAGGTTTTCTGTGACTCTAGGGTAGGACCCCCAGTACCTTTGTGAGCAGAGGGTGAGCACGTGAACCTTCATCTGTATTTACACAATAAATATCATGCATTTGAATCATCCCCAAACCATCCCCCAACTTCCACACATAACTGGTCCATGGAAAAATTGTCTTCTATGAAAAAGTCCCCGGTGCCAAAAAGGTTGGCAACCTCTTCTTTGGGGAGTAGCACAGGATCACCATGCATGGAACCTTTGTTTGCAGGTGGGAAGTGGAATTAAAGGTGCTCTGTGAGTTCAGACATCAAACGTGGTTTTAGATGAACATAGATTTGAATTGTGACAAAGAAAGCTGATGAAGGTATGCTGGAGATAGAAGGGCCAGTAGGGGAAAAACTAGTACAATTTACTGATATATATAAAGAAGACTTTTTAAAGCTAGTGTTTTAGCTGGATGCAGTAACGCATGCCTCTAATACTGGTAACTGGGGAGGCCAAGGCAGGAGGATCACAAGTTCAAGGTCAGAAGCAGCCTGAATACCTTGGCAAGACCCTGTCTCAAAATAAAAAATTTAAAATGGGCTGGGCCTGCAGCCCAGTGGTAGAGCACTCACAAACTATATGTGAAACCCTGGGTTCAACTCCCAGTTCCCAAGTACCACAAAAAATAAGTAAATAAATACATAAATAATGTTAGTGGTTTTTGTTTGTTTTTTGATGGAGTTGTCAGGGAAATAATTTGCAGTGAAGTTTTGTCAATAAATGTAAAGTGAGGCATGATATGGAAGCAGTTCATTGAAATCACTACAGTGAGCAAAGAAAAGGCAAAATGATTTCTGATAAAATGTTCATATAAATAAATAAAAATTATTTAGACTGCATGATATGCATATATTTTTCTCAAATCCTCCTCTTCCTATTTAATGGATAAAATCTACTGAAGAGAATCAACTTAATAATTTATTGTTGGTGTTTTTAGGTGCCATCAAGTTGGGTTTGACACATACTGACTCTTTGTACAAGAGAATGAAACACTCCCTGAGACTGTGCCATGCCTGGCACTATGTCAGTGCTTCTGTTCTATTCATAGGGTTTTCTTGATGGTGGATTTTTTCAGGATTGTTTTGGGAGTGGGCTGCCATGTCCTTCTCCTATTTTTGTGGTGCTGGGGATTGAACCCAAACCCTCAGGGAGTGCAGAGAAAATACTCTACCAACTGAGCTAAACCCCATCCCTAATAATTTATGCAAGGTTTTAATCCTGTATTTAAATTAGAGACCTAATTGAATAATTTCTAGAATTTTTTAAAAGCCTTCACATTTATTCTTGTTTTTGAAGAAAAAACCCAAGCAATAATTGCCACAAAGGAAAAAAGAATAATACAAATAACTTGAATTTAAAAGTGTATATATAGATATAGATACATATAATATACATTTATATCTACTTAAGGAGATGCACATTGAAGATAATATTGAATTAAAGTTAGCAAAATACATTATTTCAATCATACTCCATGTCTAGATAGTATTCAGATGCTACAAGAACTTCTTCAAATATTTTCTCCTTCTCTAAGTTAATAAAAAATTAAGTTGTTCACAATGTCATTTATATAGTACAGAATATAACATGTCCAAAAAATACCTGTGATGAAAATAACATTGATGTGTCCCTGGGTACATGCAACTATTTTGGAATGATTTTAGAAAACTTCCACTGTTGCAGAGCTGTTTCCCAGCAGTGGCAGCAGCCCCAGTAAACAGATGCCAGCCTAGCTTTTCTGGTTTGGAAGGGCAAGGAATGTTGACAGAAAGCTCCACCCCATGATTCATGTATCACAACAAGGACTATATCTTCTCAGTAGAAGAATTTCCAAGGTTATTCCTTCCCACAAGCTTGGTATATGTTATTTTGCTGCCATGGTTACTACCAAGAGGAAAACAAGACAAAACAACAACAAAACAATATACTTCAAATTTCCACTGCTTTGCTGTTCAGTCCTACACACAAAATAACTTTCATCTGAATGTTGCTGCCTAGATAGCATCATGTTTTTCAACTGACTTGGACAAGACTCATCTTCCCTTAGAAAACAATGCAAAAACGTCCAGTGGCAAGCCAACACCACCATACATCTTCTATACTCCAAATAACAGATGTTTGCAGATGTTTGGTACTCGATGTTTGCATCCAGCTATATTGTTTAAATAATTTGAGGGGATTGAGCAACAGAAAAATTGCTCAGAAAATGATTATCAAAGAAATTTAGAAACCAAAAAAAGCAAGATGGAAAGAAGGAATAAATGATTCTTTGAGCTATCCTGTGGGGCCCAGTGTTCCCTCTGTATGATTCCCATCAGCTCCTGGAAAAGGAGCTAGTTTTAGCTTTGTAGTTACAGGTGATATTAAAATATAAGAGTTTACATCATCTAGATTCTGTAACTCACTGGTCCTATCAACTCTTGTTTTCCTCAAAGGAAATATTAGAAAGCAAAACAAATAAGATAAAATAAAAAAAGATTGACAGTAACAATAAAACAAACTTCTTGCTCTTATCTTTCTCTATTATCTGACCTGCCTTTTAGATACTCAGCAATTCGAGGTCAGAGGCTCTGATATCCTCATCTTTGTATCCTTTTATCTTTTCCTAGAACAATGTCTTGGTTAGAGAGATGCTCATTCATTATCTATTTACTAAATATATGTTATGTGCTCTGATGAAATTTTCATGAGAATAATAAAAAATAATACAGGAAGAGCAACATGATGCAACATTCCATAAAATAGTCAGGCAATCTTTGACTGTTGAGAACTGGTTAGATATCTATAGGTCAAAGAAACAGAAACACATGACCTACATGTATATCTGCAGAAAGTATATATGTTGTTGTTAGGTGCTGTCGAATCGGTGTCTGACTCATAGCAACAGGCGAAACACTATTGTCAGCGTTTCTCAGCTATTCATAGGGTTTTCAATGGCTGATTGTTTTTTTGGAAGTGCGTTGCCAGGTCCTTCTCTCAAGCCTACAGAACCTGGTGTTCCCAGGAGTTCTCCCATCCAAGTACTACCCAGGCCCAACCCTGCTTAGCTTCTGAGATCTGACGGGATCACATGCCACAATGGTACGGCTGCAGGCCTCAATCTGTAACTAAAAAGCATTAAATGTATTTTTTAAACACAATGGAATACTATTCAGCAATCAAGAAAGATGAAATAGGGTCATTCGCAGCAAAATGGATGGAATTAGAGAAAATTATTTTAAGTGAACGAACACAAGCTCAGAAAGAGAAACAACACATGTTCTCACTCATATGAGAGAGCTGACTCAAAATTACAAGAAGGAAAAATCCTACTCAAAGGTCAGATCACATTA
>VMDO01042405.1:0-10551 GCA_007922755.1 Pedetes capensis | reverse complement strand
GGGAGGCATCCTCTTGCAGTATGACCTCATCCTAACCTAATTAATTGTATCTACAACAACCCTAATTCCAAGTATGGTCACAATATAAAGTACTAGGGGCTAGGATTTCAACATATGAATGAGAGGAGGGACACGATTCAACCCATAACAAGAATATTTGCTGATGACAGGCAGAAGACATAATAGATTTTGGAGGTAAAGGTTGGTTGGGAAACTGGGACAATGTCATAGATGTATGGAGCACTTTGGATGATGGGTGATATGGGAGCTCAGGTGTCTAGTTAATAGATAACAGGAATATGAGGCTTGACAGCATTAGATGTGATGGACAATCAGGATGACATGGGGCCGCCAGACAGGTGTTCTCTTTTGTAGTTTACAGCAGGTTAATGGTCAAGGACAAAGTGAAAGAGCCTCAGTGTGCTGATCTCCAGAAAACAAGGAAATCTAAGAACTTCTTCTCTATAGTTTAGAGGTTGTGGGGGATTGTGGGAGAGCCTGAAGGGCATGAGGCTGGAGACACTTTTCCTTTGTACAGATTGTGCTATGATAGCGAAGGCTCTAGATGTGGCTCTAGAAGAGCCTTTGACATCTGATGGCTTGGTGTCATGGTACTTATTAATCAGATCACCTTTGGAAGCTATAGGCATTTTGTTAGCTATGGAGCATGGTTGTTGTGTTATTGTTAGGTCCTGTCAAGTCATACCCAGCTCATAGCGACGCTAAGTACGACAGAATGAAACACTATTCAGCACTGTGTCATGCACACAATCTTTTTATGTTTGAATATTGAAGCCCAATATTGAAGCTTCTGTTTCTCATTTTGAGTCATGCCACATCAGCAGACAGAGGTCACAAGGGCTTTACTCTATTTCCATCATTAATGTTGACTCTACTATGAGGAGGCAACTCTTCCCCAGTTGTTTTTTGAATGCCTTCCAGCCCGGGGGACTCATTTTTCCGGTACTATATTTGACAGTGCTTCTCTGCTATTCATAGGGTTTTCAATGAATAATTGTTTCAGGAGTGGGCTGCCAAGTCCTTCTCCCTAGTCTGTTTTACTGTGGAAACTCAGCTGAAACATATCTACCATGGTTGGCCCTGCTAGTATCTGAAATACCAGTGGCATAGCTTTCAACATCACAGTAACATGCAAGTCCCCACAGCATGATAAGCTGGTAGATATGTGGGGGATAGAGTATGGTGCAATGTATGATATTATAAAAACAATTCTGGACATGTTTCAGCAATAGTAAGACCAAAATTGCAAGAAGGCATATTTATTTTAACAGGGAGAAATTTTTGGGGGGGTATGAGTATGTGGTATTAACTCTTTAACACGTTCATTTCTTTCTGCTGGTACTAATAGTGAGTTTTCTATGTTCAACATGACAAGCATGATGAAACCCTCATTTATCAGAATGAACTTCATTGTTGTTGTTGTTGTTGTTAGGTGCTGTTGAGTCATGTCCTACTGATAGCAACCCTCATAGGGTTTTGTCAAATTGAAGAAGTGTGATTTGGATCCCTGCTTATTTCTTCCTTGTATCTTCTTGCTCCACCTGTGGACAACCTCCTTCCTTTTCACGCTCCAGTGACCCCTTACTGACCTGATGCTTTGCCCCTTACTCTCCATTCTCTTTATGGTCGGTCTCAGTGAATTTTTAGACAATTTTTTTTTACTAAACTATTTGATTTTTTTAAAGGGAATATTACAAACTAAAATTTATTGACTGTTATTTATTGTGCTAAATGCTTTGACAATAGATAGTATTCCCATTTGTAGATAAGGAAATAAGGTAATATATCTAGTTACAAGAACACTTTTCTTTTCTCTTTAAAGATAGGCTATTACTATGCAGCCCAGGCTAGCCTGGAATTTGTTATGTAGTCCAGGTTGGCCTCATACTTGGGAACCCTCTTGCCTAAGCTTCCTGAATACTGGGATTATAGCCATATACCACCGTGCCTGGCTCACGGACACATTCTTGATTCAAACTTGGTCTGATATACTTTAAATTACTCTTTAGTGTAAAAAACATGTGACCTCCTTCAAGTATATTTCCACTGAAAGAAACACTATGCTGCCTGGTTTACTCAGGACAATTTCCTTACCTGGAATATAAAGACCTCACCATTATATCTGGCTTTATGATTTACAAGTTATCTTTAAATATAAAGTAGAGATAATACAATATCTACTCCATGATTACGATGATGAATAAATGAGAGAGAAAGAGAGGTAAGGAAATCAGTGCCTGGTATACTGTACACTTTAATAGTGAGTACTTTCTTCTAATTGCTTTCAGTTAACCAGATAGAACCGGTTAACTAGGATGGGAAAAATTACATAACCATTTGTAATGATGGACCATGAGCTGGGGTTCTATTGTGGGGGATTTTACAGTACATTTCAACCTACATGAAGGCCAAAAACTCAGCTCTAGTATTTAGCACTAGTTTGAAAGTTAGAATAAATTGTTATTATGTCACAGAAAAAAAAATTCTCTACTGAAAATGTCTGCTGATTCTGGCCTATTCCAAATTAATGTGACTTCTCCTTTAAGAGGTTCAAATTAATCAAGCTTTTACTATACTCAGCTCTTCAAATGTGACTAAGCTATTAATAATGGTAATTCAGTTCAGTAACACAGAGCAATTTCCTTTCAACTCTAACAGCTAAGACATTCCTTTGGAATTCCTTGAGTATGAGACAGGAAATGGAGAATGAGACTTTTAGTAAATTTTTACCTTATGTAATTGAATCACTCCCTCATCTAGGTCTGCACTAGAATCTCCTCAATGATAGAGACTTGAGATTATTCCTGTGACAGCAATCTTAAATTTCGGGGCATTAAAGAATCTCCAAAGAAGAATCCTGCACAAAGGCCCTCAGTGATTGTAGAGCACTAGATGTTAAGTAATGCCTAGGTCTCTGTATTTCTGCAAAGCTCTTATGGTGATTCTGATCAGCAAGTCTTTAGATGACACTTTAAGAAATAACAATCCATTGATGTAGATTAATCATGTGAAATATATAGTGTTTTAATCATTGACCAGTTTCTTTCCATTGTTCTCTGTTCCTGACTTGCTGTACATAACACCATGTGAGGCATATGGAAAGGACCTTGGCATATCTTAGTGGGCAAAATACCTGTGGGCAATTCTACATGTGTCAATCAGCCATGGAAAACCCTATGAGGGTCGCTATGAATCAGGCTCGACTTGTTGGCACCTAACAACAAACAACTGTCACTTCAAGAAAATAATCGGAATAAATTATTTCTTATATTGATCTTGAACAGAACACATTGACTATATTATTTTCCATTTATTTCCTTCAGCTTCTTGAATTATGATTATCCATTGTCTTTGAAATAGAATGATCAGTAAAAGAAATTAAATGCATCACTTCCCTAGCTGTTCTTTCCAAAAAATTCAATTTGCTGATCTAACTTCTTCCCTTTAATTTCAGATCTCTCAAGGGCACAGAATCAAGAATCAGATTTATAAGGCTAGAAATGTCATCAAATGCCACCTAATATGCTCCTTGCCTTTGGCAAGATGTCATCTAATTTAACGGATTGCAATTGTACTTCCTAAAAGACCAGAGGTACCTGCACCTTTGCTATTGGGGGACTTCTGTGTCCCAGAATGTAAAGTTAATTTTTCTATGCATTGGCTATTGATTCGCACCATACTGTTAAGGCAAGAAATGGCCCCAGGTCTTGCAATTGGATACACAGTCCTACTAAATAATGAAGGGATTCTGGGGAGAAATACATCACTACTTGTTCTTTAGGAAGAAAAACAGAGACTCAAATTGTGGGCCAGAAGCAATACCAGAAATGTTCCCTTTACCTGGGCAATGCAGATACCCTGCCCTAGGGATGCTTTGTATTCCTCACTTGTCCATCAAGTCCAACCAATGAGATCAATAAGGGATTCAAATAATGAGGGTTAAGGATATTGAGGTATAATTTTTAACTCTCATACTAATGAAGAATTATTTTGAATTATCCTATTTAACCTAAATGTTTCCATATCACCTTCCTGGATATATATTCATATGAATAGCAGGCACAGCAGGCCAAAAATTGGGACAAGAAAAAATCAAGTGCCCAGCCAACTATTACCTAAATAGTTACAAAATTTGGAATTAGAAATTTATGTTAGAATGCAGTTGTCATTCACTCTCCCTGCCAGGTCTGTGCAGTCTTTGTAGGGTGTCCTGGATATAGTAGGTTGTAGGGATGTGGCCCAGAGAGGCAGAGAGGAAATAGGAGTGGGCCAGGCCTGGGGCCCATCTAGCCAGCTTGGAGGACTATGATCCGTCACTAAGGCCCCGGTGACCTCTACCCTACATCCTGGGACTTTTGGGCTTCAAGCTCACCAAGATGGCTCAGCGTCCAACTGCCCTTCCCACACCCCTCAGCGCCTGATTGGCCACTTTCCAAATACCCAAAAGCTCCCCACTGGCCAGTTAAGGAACATCTCCTGATTGGTTCTTTTTTCAATACATCTCCCACCTGGGCCAATCACCCTATAGAACGTGGCAGCCTCTGATTAGTCAGACTAAGCTACATAAGCACTCAGGGTCCATTCCATTGAGGTGGAGCAAGAGAGCAATAAAGAGCTATTACAGAACAACACTGGGAGTCAGCGTCATCCTTTGAAGCCAGAAGCAAGGAGCTGCCATGAGTGTAAATCTCTGGGCCTTCTTTTCTCAAGGCTTCTCAGAGTAGCTGTGGGCATAAGTCTCCTTTCTGGGCAGAGCGGTTCTCCAAAAGCCCTCACCAGCCAGTGGGTCTTTAGTGGCTGGGTCTTGCTCACGACTGGAAGCCTACAGCCAGAGTGAGGCCAGCAGCGGGTGACACCCCACAGTAGGTGTTCAATAAGTAGTTATAACCCTTTCAGCTCAATTCAGTGATCTGTAAGATAAGAGTCATTTGATTTGCAATCTTCCAGTTCTGTGACTGGAATCATGGAATTTTTAGTGTGTCGATAAGTGGTGGAAAGGGTTTGGACTAGAGATGATATGAAGAGCATTGCTGCCTTGGGAAGTAGAATGAGATCCTGAGTTATTGCTGAATGGTGCTGAGTAGGCCATAGCATCTCACAGAAATGACCTCTATCATGGCAGGAAACTTCTTTCACTGGGGCACTCTTTTGAGATGTAGGATTAAGTTGGTCCTGGGGTTTCTGGTTGATGTAGAAATTGAATTTGTCACTGGGTGGGTGGGCATGGGGCAGGCTATCTAATACTTTGTATTTACTTGAGCAAAACAAATAGCAAAGCACCATGTCTCAGTGGACCCATGTCCTATGGGCTGATGGGCTTAGTGTCCAAAGTGGTGTTCAGGATCAATCAGTCAGCTTCACTCTCTGTGTGTCCACCCTGGGTTGATGTCCTCAAGGACTTGGAGAAAATGTTGCACTGACAGAAAGTAAAATCACTCCTATACTTTATTTGGTGTACTGTTTGTGTCTTATAATAAATATTTATTGTTCTGGTGAAAAGAATTTTCGTTGTGTGTGGTATTGGATCTTCTGGGAAAAAAATATTGAGACAAGAAGGCATTTATCATTCTAGAGTTTACTGGCTGTTACTGTTTAATTATTCTTGAAAGGAAAACAATCTCCATATCAGGAAGTGGTGACATGACAGAGCCAAGGCTACAGATGTGTGGTGGAAAACTTGAGGTGACAAGGACTCAGGCTGTAGTGGTAAAATGGCAGTGGTACAATTCCTCAGAAAATGACTCTGCTCTCCCTGAGACAGCACCAAAGCTCTGCTCCCTCTTTTATCTAGGCTATATCTACCTGTTAGGCAGGCTGTGAGGCTCTCACAAAGTCACCTCGGCTTTGAACCTCAGTTTCTCCGCTTGTAAAATGCATGACTGTGGATGTAACCTTGGATGTGACTTTTATTTACAATGCCTGTAATTATTATCTTTTAACAAGTTGAGATCTTTTTTGAGGGTGGAGTACATTGCATTACCAAAGTGAAAATCACATAAACCCTGGAGATTCTTAAAGTATAAACTAAAATGTCAGCATTGCTCATGTTGGCGTGTGAGTTGGTGAGAGAAATGATGCATGTTGGGATGGAAAGGGCAGTGATCTTGGGAGCTCTGCCTCTCACTAACATGCACGTCTGGCATACAGAGCAGAGTTCTGCTCTCAGAAAGTGTGAAGAGACTCGCAATTGCACTGTATTTGTGCTGCTTCTCCACACTCATCCCTTTTTCCCTCCCTCCAACCTTTTCTCCCCACCTTCCCCTTATTTTTCTCCCTCTCCCTCTTTCTCTTTCTCTTTTTCTCTCTCTTTCTCTCTCTCTCTGGAGTTTTTGAATTTCTGCTGTCTTAGTCCTATAACATAACAGCACAGGCTGGGTAATTTATGATAAGCAGAAATTTATTTGCCTCCCAGTTGTGAAGGTTGGAAAATTCAAAAGTATGGTGCCAGCATCCGGTGAGGGCCTTCCTGTGGTGTTATAAGAGGTGGGAGGCATCACAGGGGCATGAGAAAGTAGGCACTGTAGCAAGTTTATTACAAACTCATTCTTGTGATGACAATAATTCAGGCCTGAGGGCAGAGCCCTCAGACCTAGTCACCTCACAAAGGTCACAGCGCTGAATACTGAGGTATCGGGGATTTAGTTTCTAACACATGCACTTTGGGAAATACCTTCAAGCCTTTGTACCTGCCTTTTTTCCTCTCTCCATCTCACTCATTCTTTCTCCCCATGTTTCCTCATTCCTTATTCTGTAGAAAAAATATATAACTTTTATTTAATCTTTAGAAACATCTCCATTTGACTTTGAGTTTTTAAAAATATTCTCCTTCCTCCTTAATGAGTAAGGTCTTGCTTTAAAAAAGTAAATATAGACAGTTAAACAGATTTCTAAGCATAGGGCCCTTGATTTACATTTTTCCTGTGTAAAAGGGGTTCATACAACCAAAGGCATACAAAGCAACAATAAGCAAGCAAACAAAAACTTCTACCCTTTAATACTAAAAGAAGATATGAGTAGACAGGCATTAGTATAATAGTATGATACTCAGGGGAGGGGAATATAAATTATCGTACCACTTGTAGCTTTTTAGAGGCAAGTAATACTCTGAGTTAGAAAGGTTTTCTTCAATTTCCAGAGGACCATGGGATTGAGTTGAGCTTTCAGAATGAGAATCGGAGGGTTTGGAGAATATTTGAGAAGGCTGAAAGTAGAAATTGTGGGGAGAGATGTTCATACAGGCAGATAATCAGCCTATAACCTCTGCATCTATGTCTTTTGCTTATTTAAATGAGATAGTTCTCAGTTTGGCTTTTTTTTTTTAATATTGGTCTTTATATGAGGTCTCCATTGATGAAACAGCAACTCTGCTACTCATATGTAATGTCTTCATTTTACAGTTGAGGACATTTCCTTATTGAAAGAAATTTCACATTAAGAAATGCCATGGTAAATAATAGCAACACTTGCAGTACTATAATAATGTTGTTTTTAGGTGCCGTTGAGTCAGTGTCCGACTCATAGAGACCCTGTGTATAACAGGAGAAACACTATTGTCGGTGCTTCTCTGCTGTTCATAGGGTTTTCAATGATGGATTGATATTTGGGAGTGCATTGCCAGGTCCTTCTCCCAGGCCTGCAGTATCTGGTGTTCCCAGGCAGTCTCCCATCCAAGTACTAATCAGGTGGGACCCTGATTAGCTTCCAAGGTCTGACGGGATCTGATGCCACAGGGCTACGGCTGCAGGCACTACAATAATAGGAGAATATAATTCATTTCAAGGTAGAAACTTTGGGCCAGTTGAATGTCCTGGTGCTACTGTGTTTTCTTATAGGCACACAGTATTTAAAAGTTAGCAGGAAACTATAGTGGTTTAGAGATGGGCAAAGTGAAGAGGCTGAAAATCAAGACATGTGAGGACTATTTGCAAGAGAAGCAGATGTTTAATGAAAAACTGAGAAAACCAAAGAGTGGACATAATTCCAATTTTTATAGGCACAGGGAAAATGCATGGAAGGATGATAACATCTTTGGTATCTTTGAGGGCATAATCAAGATCTGGGCTCAGTGAGCAGAAGGGGTGTCAGGCAACTGGAGCTGATTGACAGTGACACATCATTGCCTTGTGCTGTGGATAGCAGTGAGCAGCCAGTTTGCTGTAACAAGTGCTCAAGCAAGGTGGGGTAGACAAGGCTTTCCACATAAGCTTGGAGTTTTTATCTGGTGACAGCTGAGGTCTTTGGGCTCTATCATTCTAAGAGATAATGGACTGGGTAATCATATTTTACTTAGTTCAAAACTCATTTTACATTTTTGATGATAACTTTAAACCCAAACAGCTTAAATAGCCAGTGGCTCCTAAGATTCATTTCTGCCATATAATTCAAATTGTTTGTTACAAGATACTTTTATTGCAGAAAAATTCAATACACTTAGTCAACCCAACACAGCACATGAAGAAGTTCTTATGGAACTACGATTTGGGGACTAAAGTGAAAATAAATTAAGAGTATATAAATGGATTTTTTTTTTGGTACTCAAGTACTTTTAAGTATTACGTATTGAGAAAAAGGACACCATATATAAAATTTAATACTCTATGTATAGATTCAGTATCATTACAATTGGAAGAAATCTATGACATCAAAAGTTTTAATTATTAAAACAAAATTTCAGAAAGATTGCATTTTCTACACTTCCCTTTATTCATCTCTAGAATCTTTCCCTGGTATCAGCAAGACACTGATTTGTTGGGTCAATTTCCCCTTAATATCCTTTAAGGTTCCCTAAAGTCCTATATAAAGTGACCTTTTCCTCTTCTTTTTGTTTCACAGAAATTTCTCAATTAGAAGTGGAGATAAAAAATTTAAGGGAAATTCCAATATAATGAAAACAGCCATGTCTTCTGTTCTGGAATTTCAATATGAAGCTATGAGCAGTTCTGTTGCTTTCAGATTGAATGAAAACCCATGTGAGTAACTTCACATCCCTTTGTTAGCATTAAAAAAGTCCCTTCTTTCTTATCCCTTGTCTAACACACAGAGGCAAAACAAAATACAAAATCTTACTTTCTGGCAGAAGGAGTCATGGTATTCTTTCTCTTTCTCTTTAATTTGTAAGTCTTACTTTGAGAAAGAAGGGGGAAAGTTGATTTAAAAAATTAAATGGAGGAAGGAAAACTGGGGAAAGGTTGGTCAATGGGTGTTAAGTTACAGGTAGATAGGAGAAATAAGGTCTGATGTTTTATTACACAGTAAGGTGACATTAAAAATGGTAATGTATATTTAAAAAAATTAGCAGAAATGATTTTGAATATACTTACCACAAAGAAGTGACAAAATTTTGAGGAAATAGCTATGCTTACCCTGATTTGAAAATTGTCCAAAGTATTCATGAATTGGAACACCACATGATATCCCAGAAATATGTACAATTTTATGTCTCAAAAGAAAGAAAAAATTTAAATATATTTTTCTACTCAGTCCTATGTTTAGCTTAATGTCTAAGACAATTCATTAAATTTGAAGTTTATTATTCTTTTATTGTGGGAAAGATTTCTGCCAATACTTCTTCTTTTGAGAACATCTTAAATTAGGAAATACCCTCATTTGGTGTCTGCCGATCCCAACTACCACCCATAACTAATTTTAGTCTTTGCTAAAGTTTAAGACAAATAACTTGGGGAATTCCATATGATGCAATATCATAGCATCTTAGAATTCTAGTGCTGGCTCAAACACATTTTAGAGAACTAGTTTATGACTTCTATTTTATAGATTAGAATACGGAAGTATGGAATGATTTGTCAACATTTATCAGATTAAAAGGGATTGGGCCAAAAAGTCAGGTTTCTTGATTTCTTGTATAGTATACTTTTCCTGTGACATAGACAGATAAAGATTTTCTTTTAAAGAACATTCTTGTGCATGAATTGATTTTATTTAAAAGTTTTTCTCTATGTAAAGTGGGTTTTTTCTCCTTTCATGTAAAGTTCTATGAATTTTATTGCATATACCACTATCCTTTTCTTAGTTTTTTTTTTGCTGTTGTTTTAGGATGTCCTTTAAATGGGTTCATATAGAATGTAATGTTTGAGACTGGCTTCTTTCACTCACATCACGCATTGAGATTTATCCAATTTTTTCCAGGTATCAATAATTTGTTCTTTTATATTTTTATTGGTATTTCATTTTTAGCTCTATTTTTTAATTAGAAATTTTTAATGTACACCTTAATGTGATTCATTCTGACATGCTTTTCATTGTGACATTTCCATATATGCATTTTGTTGTACATTATACATATAACTTCCCTCTTACCCTCTTGTGCATTTCCTCCCCCTTCCCACGCCCCCCCCACCAAAGATTTCTCTTCCATTTGCTTCTTTTTATGGTAATATTTTACTACATATCCTGGGGTTCAAATTCTGTTTAAGATAGAAGCCTTTTCTGTAGTGAACTTTCTTTTTACATTGTCAGAACTATTACATGAATTTTCTAGACCATCTATAATAATACCATTCTTAGCTTTAT
>VMDO01042404.1:0-10557 GCA_007922755.1 Pedetes capensis | reverse complement strand
CTGACAACATTGTATTTCATGACAGATCTTGAAATGTCTTTTTTGATGATGAAAGCAACCCCATTTCTCTTTAGTTTATCATTCCCAGCATAGTAGACCATATGACTGTCTGACTCAAAATGGCCTATGCCGGTCCATTTTAGCTCACTGATGCCTAGAATGTCAATGTTTATGCGATCCATTTCTCTTTTAACAATTTCTAACTTGCCTAGATTCATACCACGTACATTCCATGTTCCAATTATTAATGGATGTTTACAGTTGTTTCTCCTCATTTTGAGTCATGTCACATCATCACATTGAGCACCCTGGGGTTTTACTCCATTTCCCTCATCATGGTAGACTCTACTTGGAGGAGGCAACTCTTCCCCAGTAGTCTTTTGAGTGCCTTCCAACCTGGGGGCCTCATTTTCAGGCACTATATCTGACAGTGTTTCTTTGCTATCCATAGGGTTTTCAATGGCTAGTTGTTTCGGGAGTGGCTCGCCACGTCCTACTCCCTAGTCTGTCTTAGTCTGGAAGCTCAGCTGAAAACCTGTCCACCTTGGGTAACCTTGCTCATGTCTAAGGTTACAGTGGCAGAGCTCTCGGCCTCATCGCAACACGCAAGCCCCCACAGTGCGGCAAACTGACAGACGTGTTCAGAATCTCTAGTCATGACTAATAAGAAAGTTAATTCATCTCTATGTGTTGAGACCCTCACCATGAGGACTCAGTTTTCAGTAGATGCATGGACTCAGTCTATTTGTGAATACTTGATATATATTGCATACTAAAATCTTTACGTACACCAGTAAATGTTCTGTGGTGTTTTGTGAAAGAAAAGGCAACAGAAAATTTCTACCTTATAATTTGTGTTTCCTGGCATACAATATTATTTTGATGAACACTGTTCGTGTCACTTAATCCTTCATTTTATAGATAAAGAAACTGAACTCCAGCAAGGTGAAATTACCTTTCTCCCATCTTGCGGTTAGTGGCAGGAGACTCAGGCCTGGAAGCTCCCTGGCCTCAAGAGCAACATTTATTTTATCATATCTTCACCTTCAATACTTTAATACTTCCCCTTTAATAAGCCATGTTTATGAAAATATTCATCATAATGCTTACGACAATGCTGTGACAGATATATTGATTCCAAATAATCCCTAAATAATATGATAGGTCTGCACTCTGCCAGTGAGCTACATCTCTAGCCCTAATTATCCCATATCCTAATCCTCAGAATCTCTGAATTGGTTACCTTATAAGGTATGGCTACAAGCCATACCACTGTGGCATCCAATCCCATCAGATCTCAGAAGCTAAGCAGGGTCAGCCTGATTAGTACTTCAGTGGGAGACCACCGGGGAACACCAGATGCTGTAGGCTTGGGAGAAGGACCTGCCAACCCACTCCCAAAAATCAATCAGCCATTGAGAATCCTATGAATAGTGGAGAAGCACTGGTTTAGTGTCGGGCATGGTGCAGTGTCAGGGAGTGTTTTGTTCTGTTGTACATAGGGTCGCTATGAGTCGGACCTGACTTGATGCACCTAACAACAACAAGGCATAAGGGAGTTTGCAGATGGGTTAAACTGAAGTGGAGATATTATTCTGGGTCACCAGGGTTGGCCCAAAGTCATGACAAGTGAGAAGGACAAGGTTCCCAGGGGTCAATTTGTTTGCCCAGGTCACATAGCTAGAATACAATGGAGTTGGAATTTGAAGCCAACCTTGATCCTCTCCATGTATCTTTTGCTTATATTGTCATCACTAGAAGGAAGTAGGATTTTCTATACCATTATAGGATTTTTTAAAATTTTTGAGGTTATTCTATGTGTTCCTGAATTTTCTTATCCACATATATTTACCTCCACACATATTATGTTTAAGGTTACAAATAGACAATATTCTGCCCCAATCCACAAAATTTTCCATCTTGGAGAATTACCAAAGTTTAGATGAAAATTGGTCTGATGTTATGGATAACCAATGCTCAGGACAACTAAATGTAGCCATGCAATGAGAGCCACGGCCAGGGCAAGAACCAAGGTCCTTCTGACTAAAGTCAGAATCCTTTTCACCAACAGATCCAACTAGACTACACTGTAGTATCTTATATCAAATTTCAGCCATTAGCATTTTTGGCACTGGGATCCCTTAGCTTCCCTTGTCTCTCTCTTCAGAAGGTAGCATTTCTCACCCATCTTTAGCAAGGAAAGTTGGCCCTAAGACCATTTAATGCAAGAATATTTGGGAAAGCTGAGGGGGAGGCTTAAACATAATTACTCTGTTCCTTCTCATGTTTTGAGCCAAGTGGAAAGACAAAGAGGAGGTGGATAAAGAAGCCAGATCATGTTTGCTATTGGTCAAGCTGAATGTTAGAAAATGTGCTTCCTATCTGTGGATAAGAAAGTTTCCTAATACTAGCAGCTCCCACCTCGGACACACACTAAGAATTAGGCAACCCCACCATCCAGAAGCACTGCTGGACTGCATCGGGTCTTGCAACACATACAGCATGGAGTAGAGGCAGCAGACAGATCATCTCAAGAAGACAGACAGACAAGGCTATGTATAATTGTTTGACTCCTTCCAAACTCACGCAGTTGATAAGTTATTCTCATGTGTCAAAGAGTGAGGAGAGAGTAAGAGGGCCCAGGAGGGAGTGCTTATGGAGGGAGCACTGTTCTCATGAGGAGAAGCATCTGGAATGGTTCAAAAGCATTCCCCCAACCAGCAGAGGTGGATTTCTTCTTCTGTGAAAGATGAAACTACCCCGACTATTTTAAATAAGAAGAAAATACCTTTCAACATTGAATTTTTATCGGTTGCCCAAATAACTGAACATGTTGGGGATTCCTAGAGAGGACCCCAATGGTCAGGGTCTGTCTAGGCAGCCTGGAGGACCAATATCTATCCTCCAGGGCCAATGAACCTTGGCCTACATCCTGGTCCTTCACAACCTCCCCCTTCCATAGACTGACCAAAGATGACCCCTGACCAGGCCAGCTCTAACATGACCACCTCTACCCTGATTGGCCGTCAGGATCCCCCTGATTGGTCAATAAGGGAAGCCCACTGATTGGCCTGGCCTGCAGATAATCCACCTATCCAAAGTGTACCACAATTTCATCTGTTTGTATAACTGTCATACCTGTCAGGGAATGCATTCTGATTGGCTACTCTCAGCGCACACCCCCTTCCTGAAAAGGTGTATAAACAGGCATCTGGCCACCCCCTTCAACCTCTTGTCTCCACCTGCTATCTGCACCCCATCACCCTGAACCAGCACACCCTAATCCTGTGGCAGACCTTCAACTACAAGCAAGACTCCGTGTCAAGCCCAGGGGCCCCGGAGAGCCGAAGGCATCTAGCACGATATGAAGTGCTCTCCAATTCCTCCCCATTCCTGGGGAGGAGGAGAGTAGGGAAGGTAAGCTGCGAGAGGCAACATCACTGGATCATCGGCTCAGCCCATAAGGACATCGGAGCTGTTTGGCACTTTGCTATAAAGCTGATATTCCATCATAGCAGCAGCAACCCGTGCTGCCAGCTTGAGAGCTGTTTAACCCTTTGGCTCTCCTTAATAAGTTCCTGTTTGTTTTATATAAGAAGGCCTCCTGAAGCCCTGGCGGCACTGGCCAGCTCTTGCCCTACCTAATCCCAAGAGTCCCCAAACCTCAAGTGGTATAGTAGCAAAGCTCTGTATCCCACGCCGGGCCAGAGCCGAACCCCGACATGAAAACGCAATTGCACATCAGTTCTCATTTGCACTTCCACCTGGGAGATGCATTGTTACAGGACATCAAGCCTTGATCCTAACATTTTCAAACCTCTGTTAGTTCATCCACAGCCCAATGCTTAGCTTGAAGTAGCCCAAGATGTTTTTCAGCTTTTCTTTTAAGCTCATCTTTGCTGGACATTTCTCCAGGCAGTCAAGAGCACCTAATGTTTGGAGACACTTGAGGCTATAAATGTAAAGGGAATATATATTTGGTGTGGCTCTTTTAAGTTTTCAACACAGTGACTGCACTTTTTTGATTTGCTTCTAATGCTTCTTTGTTAAGCACATTTTTGGCTGCCTGAGTAACAGTGAACTCTGGATGACATTTGAAGATTCTCTTCCTGGTGGAAAAGCTGGATGCAAACTCAGGAAGGAGCGGGGACAGCACCAGGAAGGAGCCAAAGTCCTCAGCTGGCACTCGGGAGACAGGGCTAACACAGATGGTCCCTGTGTGGCTCACTACCCTATGGTCAGTGACACAGGGTCCTTCTGGTCACAGCTGGCATCTTCTTCTTGCTGAAGAAAAATGCAATATCTAAGAGCTGAAATACTTACGGATTTCGCAGTTTGCTCCTACCCAGCCATGAGGGCAGTGGCAGGTATAGCCATTGGGCTGGTCCAAGCAAGTTCCAGCATGGTGGCAGGGGTTACTGTCGCATTCGTTGATGTCAATGTCACACTCTTCACCTAAGGAGAATAAAGGACAGTGGCAGTGAAATGGCTGCACCCATGTTGTTGTTAGGTACAGTCGAGTTGGTAGCCACCCTGTGTATACCCTGTGTACAATAGGCGAAACACTACTGTCAGTGCTTCTCTGTTGTTCATAGGGTTTTCAATGGCAGATTGATTTTTGGGAGTGGGTTGCTGGGTCCATCTCCCAAGCCTATAGCACCTGGTGTTCCCAGGCAGTCTCCCATCCAAGGACTAACCAGGCCCAACCCTGCTTAGCTTCTGAGATCTGATGGGATCGGATGCCACAGGGCTATGGCTGCAGGTGGCTGCACCCATAGCACCTCTCATTTCTCTAGCAAAACCAATGTCCAAGACTGGTGAGTGTGGCCTCCAGCGATGGGGCCCAAGCTACTATTTGTATAAGGCGTAGAACTCACAGAAAATTCCAGACAAGGAACCTTTCCCTTAAGTAAAACCAAAAAAGAAAAAGAATGGTAAGAAGAATCTTCCCTTTAGTCCATTAACTAGTTAACTGGGGTTAATTCTTGTGTCGGAATAAACCTTTCAAGGTTCATCTGAAAAGCAAACTTTGGTTCCTGGTTTTATTAAAAATCTATTTGATTTTGGATCTTTGCAGCAGAATCTTATGTTGTTGTTGTTGTTTGTTTGTTTTGTTTTTGTTTTGTCTTCTGAAACTCCAGAAAGCTGAAAACTCACCGTTTGTTGTTATTTTGTAACCAAGTGTTTGAGTGAGCTGGGCTGGTCTCTGACTCTTTTCCAGACAAAGCTGTGCACCTAGCCTGAGTCACTTATGAAAATGGACCCTACCTTGCAAAATCCCTCGCTATGCCTGGGAGCCAGGGAGAGGGGGAGCTTGAAAAGCTCAGGGAGAGCATCAGACCCACCTAAGGAGAGATGGTTAGATGGTGCACACTTGGGGTTAGCCCAGATCTGACGTCATCCTCCCAGCAACATGGTGGCCCAAGAGATGCTCATATCCGCTCTAGTCTGTCTTCCCCCCCATAATGAAGAGTGTGGCCTTGGAATCCTGCCCTGCTGAGACCCAGCATCCCAGGCATCCTCACCTGCCCCAGAGAACCTGGTATAAAGTTGCAAACAAGAACACAGAACCAACCGCACGGTGAGCCAATCAGGAAACAGCTTGCTACCAAAAGTCACACAAACAAAGCCATCTTCCAGTGATCTCACAGTCATCACAGTGAGTCATTCGAAGTAAGCCCTCATGTGCTTAGATAAGTGCAGAAAGGGATGAAAAGAATAAAACCCCTACCCTCGCCCTAGTCCTAGACTAACTGGGAGCGAAATCAAATGTTTTGTTCCTATTTTCAAAAAGACAATATTTCAGTCCATTCAGGTAATTATGTCCAGGCTTATTTAACATTCAACTGCTTTTCTTTCTGCTATTGGTTTGCCTCATGTTTACAAAGATGCCATATGTTACTCACAGACCCTTTTAAAAGAGGAATTGCATCCTGAAATATTGCATGTCTGTTCCAGTCCACCCCCTTTATGTACCTGGCATCTGACTACAGTATTTCATTTTTAAAGTAAAATCTGTTGAATGAAACATTTGCTGCTTCTAGGTCATACCAGGTTGATTATAATTCAGTAGTGTCTAAGTGAATTTGTTTCTTGCAATAAATACAGTCATTTACATCCACAGAAAGGACATGAAATTGCTTGTTTCTTACTAACCTGTTTCAAAGGTTGCCTTTCTATTAATGGGGTAATCACGCAGAGTGGAAAAGGGCATAGACTAAACCAGTACAAATGGAATTACACTGTAGACTAGCTGAAGAGACTTAGAAACAAGAACGTGCTGAAAGATGTTGAAAGACAAAATCAAAGACTGAGAGACTCCTTCCCAGCCATCTGGGAAGGCAAGTTTCATTGAGGTATTTACTAAATAAATAATAGCATTCTCTAGCTGGCAACCTGAACACTGCAAATTCTGAAATGAAATGCCCTGTTACCTGCACAGCAATGGTGACAGAAATAGCCTGACATTTCCCCACCTCTACTGTCTGATGAAGATCAAAGACCAGAGCCTTCAGTATGGATTGCTACTGAACATCAACAAAACAAAAATCCTTACAATTGGGTCAGTATGCAACTTCACAATAAATGGAGAAAAGATTGAGGTTGTCCATGATTTTGCTTTACTTGGCTCTACAATCAACACCCGTGGAAGCAGCAGTTAAGAAATCAAAAGATGCATTGCTTTGGGAAAAGCTGTGGCAAAAGATCTCTTTAGAGTATTGAAAAGTAAAGATGTCACATTGAAGACGAAGATGTGTCTGACTCATGGCATGGTATTTTCAGTCGCATCATATGGTTGTGAAAGCTGGACATTGAACAAGGGAGACAGAAAAAGAATTGATGCTTTTGAATTATGGTCCTGTAGACAACTATTGAATATACCATGGACTGCCAAAAGAACCAATAGATCTGTCCTAGAAGAAGTGCAACCAGAGTGCTCCTTTGAAGCAAGGATGACTAGACTGCATCTTACATATTTTGGATATGTAGTCAGGAAAGACCAATCCCTGGAGAAAGACATCATGTTAGAGAGAGTGGCAGATCAATGAAAAAAAGGAAAACCTTCCACCAGATGGATTGACACAACATCTGCAACAATGGTCTTAAATATAAATAAGATCATGTGCCTGGCACAGAATCAGGAAGTGTTTCGATCTGCTGTAAATTGGGATGTTATGAGTCGGATTCGACTAATGGCATCTAACAACAACAACAATCTTGTGACACTCAGAAGCCCCACTCTGCTCCATGAGGTCCATTGTCGTCAACGTCATACTCTTCCAATTTCCTAGACTCGGGGCAGGGCAGCTCCAGTCCATTCCACCTGCTCGGGTCATAGCTTCTCCCAGGAGTCGGATGCCAGACTCAGGATTCAGGGTGCCCCCACGCAGGTGTTAGATCCCGGGTCACTAAAGGAGTCCAGTACAATCAGAAGTCTCAGGTCCCTCACACTGTCTGTTCCTGGGACTCACTAGGTTAGAAGGACTTGGTAAGAATAAAGATGGAAAGAGAAAAACAGAAGGGACTCTTTCTGTAGACTTTACTTATCTAAGATCCCAAGAACTGGGATGCAGAGAGAAGGCCAAGCCTATGACCTTCTAGTTTTCACTACCACAGTGTCCTTGGGCTGCCCTGGTGTTAAGGGACACATTGATATAAACCACATCCCAGTCAGGGGCCATTAGCCAGCAGCTCTTCAGAGCCCAGGAGAGATACGAACCCCTCCACAGGTACTGCTGTGACCTATTTTATGGCTCAACACCTCTAGTTTCTCCTCGGATCAGTAATCCCTTCACTGGCTCTCAGGGTGAGGCCTCCACTGTGTCCCAGGCTGCTGGTGGGAACAGGGGAGGACTCTGATGACTTTGAGTCACTCTGGGAATTTTCAACCAGGAGACTCCCAAGTATGACTGCTCTTCTCTGGCTTACAGTAGCCAGGCATTTTGCCATCTGCCTTATGCAAAAGGTTTGAAGATCTAATGTACAGTATGGAAAAGAAATCCGGCTTCATTTATGCTTCCTTATATTGAAAGCTGCATGCAGCCATATTACTGTGGCGTCTGATCCCATCAGATCTCAGAAGCTAAGCAGGTTTGCAGTCAGATACTGACTGCAAACACGGCCTGCAATCTTGCTTGTGAGGTTCTCAAAAAACCACCAGATTACAGAGGAGAAAGCAAGGTTAAGCTCAAAGGTCACGTACATTTTGGCCCTAAGTGTGGCTTTATTGCTATTTTGACATGTTCATTTGAAATCTCTCTCCAAATAATGTCTCTGTGCAGGGAGCCTGTATGGTGGTTTTCTCAGTATTTCTGTCGGAATTCTCTGAGACTTATTCCGGATCCTGGGGTGATGGCCCTTTACCCTTCTCGCGTCCCCTTAATTTTCTTGTCCTTCTATCCTGCCTCAATTGTCATCCATATCTTTCAGTGTGGGCTCTATTAACCCAAGGGTTTATTAACAACAGTGACTTTGGATTGTTTTTTTTTTTTCTTTAACTTTTTGCATTTCCTATTTTATCCAAGCAAAGCAAACAGAACTAATCAGTATGCTTCTACTTGGATGGGAGTACTTGGTTAGTACTTGGATGGTTAGTACTTGGATGGGAGACCACCTGGAAACATCAGGTACTGTACACTTGGGAGAAGGACTCAGCAACCCACTTTCCCCAAAAAAGCAATTAGCCATTGAAAACCCTATGAATAGCAGAGAGGCACTAACAATAGTGCTTCACCTATTGTATGTAGGGTGGTTATGAGTCTGACACTGACTAGATGGCACCTAACAACAAAAACATATTGAAAGCATTATGTCTTCATATACATTTCAACACCCTGACATTCCATTTCCAATCAATAGCATTATAGCTTATTTTATTAAGGGACTTCCTTCCTTCCTTCCTTCCTTCCTTCCTTCCTTCCTCCCTCCCTCCCTCCCTTCCTTCCTTCCTTTCAGTATTGGAAGTATTGAACCCAGAGCCCCATGTACGCTAGGGAAGCACTCTACCACTGAGCCACACACTCCAATCCCTTTTTTATATTTTGAGACAAGGTCTTACTAAATTGTGCAGGATGCCTCTCACCTTGAACCTGCGATCCTGCCTCAAGTCTCTGGGATTATAGGCATGCACCACAGTGCTCAACTGGTATTATGTTTCTTTACTAATTGTTGTTGTTAGGTATTGTTGAGTTGCTGTCTGACTCACAGCAACCTTATGTACAACAGATAAAACACTATTGTCAGTGTTCTCTATTGTTCATAGGGTTTTCAACGGCTGATTGGTTTTTGGGAGTGGGTTGCCATGTCCTTCTCCCAAGCCAATAGCCAATATCACCTGGTGTTCCCAGGCGGTCTCCCCTCCAAGTACTTAGGAGGCCCAACTCTGCTTAACTTCTGAGATCTGACAGGATGGAGGTCACAGTGGTACAGCTGCAGGCATTCTTTACTAATAGTTAACTTAATAAATCTTTAAGCTTTTGCTGGCCTGAGCCAGTTAGCCTTTTAGCTGACTTGCTTACTTTTTTTTTTCATCTAAGTTAGAGAAAAATCAATGGCTCTTAAATCATTGTTGTTCTTGAATAACTTTTGTGAAGAGAAACAGGAAATTTCTACTTGACTAAGGCTGGCAATCAGGGTCTACCCTTGAAACCTTTCATAATTTCTTTTTAATCTACTACTTTCTAAGTGGCAATATCTATAGTAGGAGTGTGCAGTACAACTTATACAAGTCTAGAAGCATACTGATTAGTTGTTTGCTTTCCTTGGATAAAACAGGAAATGCAAAATGTTAAAAAACAAAACAAAAACAATCCAAAGTCACTGTGGTTAATAAACCCTTAGGTTAATAGAGCCCACACTAAAAGATATGGATGACAACTGAGGCAGGATAGAAGGACAGGAAAATTAAGGGGATGTGAGAAGGGTAAAGGGCCATCACCCCAGGGTCTGGAGTAAGTCTCGTCGAGAATTCCGACAGAAATACTGAGAAAACCACCATACAGGCTCCCTGCACAGAGACATTATTTGGAGAGAGATTTCAAATGAAAATGTCAAAATAGCAATAAAGCCACACTTAGGGCCAAAATGTACGTGACCTTTGAGCTTAACCTTGCTTTCTCCTCTGTAACCCCGTGTTTTTTTGAGAACCTCACAAACAAGATGGCAGGCCACATTTGCAGTCAGTATCTGCCCAGACAGCTTCCTGTGGCTCCTTTCTCATCTGTTCTACCAAAACACTTCTGTTTAATCTTCTAAGTCCCCTGAACAATGGACTTCCTCTCTTGGACCTATTTTGGCCTGTGTTTTTGTCTTCCTGGCACTTTGCTCTCATCCCTAAGCCTTAACAATGTACCTTGCAAAGCCACCTTACAATTTCATTTTCAAGAGGAAATAATACGTAAACCAGATCATTGTCTTTTGTACCTTGGCCACAAAATCATATATTTAGCTATTGTTTCGGCATTTAAATGTGATTCTATCTTGAGAAGCACACGTTCATGTCTTGGACATTTCCTCCTCCTCCTCCTCCTCCTCCTCCTCCTCCTCCTCCTCCTCCTC
>VMDO01042403.1:0-10557 GCA_007922755.1 Pedetes capensis | reverse complement strand
TGTGTGGACTAGATATATCTATATATACATAGATATATCAAGAAATAATAATTCATTAATTGTGGTAACATACAATGCTTATATATGATCTAAAAATATGTACCAACAAATTGATTCAACAAAATTGTGGTAGGTTTTGTTTGAATATTTCACTAAAATGTATGAATTCAACTCACAAAATGATGATTTGCATATTTTTCAGTAATTAAACACATGAAAATGTATTTGCAAAGTTCAAATGAGCAGGCCACAAAAGGAAAAACTTATTTGAGTAAATCATGACAAACTTAAAAATGGCCCCATCATTCAACTGACTTGTAAGTTTTATTGCCTATTAGAAAATAGGCCTTTTCAAAGTGAAAGTGTTATAGAACATTTCAATTTCTGATTCTAACCCAAAGGAATTTTTTGTGATAAACTCAGAATTTACTACTTTCTGCTGAGCTTCTCTCTAATGACTAGGCTCATTTATTATATAAGAACTTCCTAAAGAAGTTTAAGCATAGGGCACCATGGCCCAAACTAAGTTTGGGTTAAAAATTAGTGCCTTGTAGTTTAAAGCTTAAAATAATTGCTAGTTACAGTGAGATATTACTCCTAATTCAAAGGAAAGTGTGGAAACCTGCTCTAAGCATCCGTAGTGTATACTCTAGAGACCATTAAAGAATATGGCAGAAGCTATCAACCTATATAGGGATATTATAATATCGCCATGTATATAGTTTCTCGTCTTCCAGTTCCTTGTAAAAGGAAGTTTTGTATCTCAAGATCCAGATGAGGTTTACCCTAAATGTTGCTTAAATGTACGTTTACTGTATTCTAAGAAATTTACTGTATATTTATCTGTGCTAAGATATTCATCCATAAGAAAATCATTGAATATTTAAAATTATCTGGTTCATTAGTAGACAGCTTGAATTATAAAAATTCATATGATTTTATGAACAAGGATGTAAAGGTTAACTTTCTAAATTGGTAAATATTCTCATGTTGAATCTGATCTTTTTGAAATAATATTCCCTGTGATATTGCAGACTGAATGTATGCACTGACAGGTGTTGCAGAAATAGAAGAAAGTTAAACTTGGAAGATTAAGGAAGCTTTACTTTTCAAGCAATTTGGCACATTGCCTGAAAATATCTACAAGCCTGTGATTTAAGTAATCCATTAAATTCCTGTAGCATTTTCAGTAAGGATCTTAGAGCCCTAGTCAAATCCACTACAATGAATAATAAGTATCATCTCAAAAGTATCCCCAAATCTTGCCATTTTTGTATGGACTCAATCTAAGAAGTGAGTTTCTAGGTATATCCTAAATTTTAAGAAAGAAAAACAACATTCAATGATGAGCCATATGTTGATGTTCTTACTCACTTTGCTTCATTCTCCTAAATTCATAATGTGGCAGTGTGGTGTTATAAAAAGAATGACATAAAAAAAATCAAGAGTTCTGGTTTCATTTTTGCCACTAACTTTTTCTGTCATTGCTTTAACAGTTAAGTGGGAAAAATGCAATATTTTGCAAAAAGAGGAAACTAATCTGAATATTTTTCCTCCTTGGAATTATACATTGGAAAGGTCTTATTTTGAAGATTTTAAGTTATCACAGAGGTATGTGAACACCTAGGGAATACATACATGCATATATTTACATGTATATATAACATACATGAATATATACACACATGTACATGTGTATGCATGTGTTTGTGTGTATGCCTTTATCAGGGTATACTATCTTTATCAGTGAACTGTAACATCAAAAAATTTGAAATTTTTAGCTAAAATGACTAGCAATTGAATCCTATATACTCACTAGGAAATACTCGTCTGAAATTATAGCTTTTAATTCATAGCTTCTCTGCAAATGAGACTTTTCCTGTAAGTTGAACTTTACAGTGGGCTATGGCAGTTTTTCAGGGAAGCAACAGATGTACAATATCTACCTTTCTTCTCTGTGAATGATTAAATGCCATTTTTAAAGTTTTGTATATTTTATATGCTTTTATATGGGAACTGCTTCTTTGGATTATTCTGTTGTGGCTAACCACATTTAATAGCTGCTGGGAAACTATTATTTTTCATTATTGAGGTATAAGGAGCTATAAAATCATAATTTTTCATACCTTGTAGAACAATACATAGTTGAGCCTCTAGAGCTTAACATTTATTTTGGATAGTTTAGCATTCTGTATTCAAGCAGCCTCAGAAATAAATTTTAAGTATTGTATGTTTAAAGGCTAGTCCAAAGCTGCCATTCTTAGACAATAAGATATCATTTCTTTTATAATTAAACATGGTTTTGGTGTGATTTGTAATTTTTTCAACTCTACATTCCCAGTAATGTCATATCTCTTTACCTACCATTTGATTCCCAAACTTTTCTCATTCTCACATGCATGTGCCATTGAAATCTGTGACCTAACAAAGACTGAATTTGTCATGGTTCTTCAGCATGCAACCATTCCCTATTATCCCATAACCATCATGATCAGTATCATATGCATGCAGTGGAAATATCACATTGGTAGCCTCCATTCCACAAGTGTAAAGTCAATGTCATGAAAGACTCTAGTAAGGTTATCAAATTCTCATATAAGGCAACCAACAACACTTCTACCATTTGCTCATTTATCTTTTCTTTGCCTGTTTAAAACAAGGTTTTATTAGGTTATTGTTATTGTTGTGTATTATTCCTTTTAATCACTTTTGTCTGTAGTCTTTTTTTTCTCTTTGCTGTCCTTGTGATTGAACTGAGGGCCTTTTATATACTTTGCAAGTGCTCTACAACTGGGCTGCACCCAAGTCCATTTTTTTTTTTTTTTACTTTGAGGCAGCGTCTCACTAAGTTATTCAGGTTTCCTCTGGCCTCAAATTCATAAATGTCCTGCCTCTGCCTCCATAGTCACTGGGATTACATGCATGCATCACCATGCCCAGCTTGTCTGTAGTTTTTGTTCTGAAGATTATCTTTGACTATAAAATAAAAGCTGGTGCTTCTTTTCTCCTTACTTCCCTCCAAGATTTTGTGAACTGTATTATCTGTCTCTTGCTCTAATATTTCTGTTTTGATTTTATTTTCATTTTACTAAAGCCTCTTGTTCACGTGAGTAATTTGTATTCTGATCTCTGTTTCTCATTACATTTTTAAAGATGTTGTTGTCGGATGCCACCTAGTCAGATCTGACACATAGCGACCCTATGGATAACAGAACAAAACACTACCCAACACTGTGCCATGCACATGATCTTTTATGTTGGAACCCGATGTTGAAACCACCATGTATCTTTTCATTTTGAGTGATGCCACATCAACAAAAGGAGATGCCAGAGGTTTTGCTCCATTCCCATCATTAAGATTGACTCTGCTTGCAGGAGGCAAGTCTTCCCCAGTTGTTTCTTAAATGATTTCCAACCTGTCGAGCCAATTTTCCAGCACTGTTTTTGATAGGGCTTCTCTACTATTTATAGGGTTTTCAATGGCTAATTGTTCTGGGATTGGATTGCTGGGTTGGAAGTCAGAGGATTGAAAATAAGTCTGGCCAGGTATAAAAAACACTTATCCTAGTGAAATAAAAAAGTCAGGTCTCCATATTCCTTTTTCTCTGTAACCATTGTCTTAGTGCATGCTGGTGCCATAAATATTATGTGATCGGATCAATTTTGGCTGCTTATGTGACCCGATCAATTCTGGCTCTACATTGTTTTATTTACCTTCTTTGGTTTTATCATCATGCCTAACAAACTGAGAAACTACAAGAAGAAAGGTAAAGCAATGATTGCCTTAAAAAAGAAATAGTAAAAATAAAAAGAGAGAAAGAGAATAGCCCATTTCATTTTCTTTATTCTAAAAGAAACCACATAGTAGGGGCTAACTCATGGTGTACCAAACATTTAGCACTGAATTCAGCATATACCTACCTGCGATAAGTCCTACATCATCAGGATATGTCAACTAAAAGCAATCTAATCAAAGTCAATACCATTGTTTAATGGCTCATGACTCTTGTAAAGGAAGACTAATGCTTTTCCTGCTATTATTTATAAAAAGCAGCTCTTCAGTGACAACCTTAGACCAGGAAATACAATTCGAGAGATTGTGTTGGATCATGAAAGAGTAGGAAAATGAAACAATTTCTGTTTGCCAATTCATTTGAATAAAAATAGAAAATACTATGAAAAATTTGAATTTTAGTATACCAAAGCAGTGTTCTGGGTAATGCAAGTAGAAATATGTCAATCTTTTGGGAATTTTATGGAAAATAATCTTAGAAAGTAAGTTTGTTACCATAATTATATGGACAACTTTCTTAAATATTCAAGGAATAATCATTTGAGTGTCCATTTACAATCATATCCATGAATACTAAACATTTGTTCACTTTAAATATACAAAGAAACCTATATTCCCTTAAAAGAATAATCTTATGCTTTATTAAGCAACTCAGTTTCCTTTTAGCCCATCCACTGCCCAGAAACATTCTACACTTAAGCAATAGCGACCAAGAACTAATATGTGTATGAATTAATAATTTTGCTTATAAGGTTTTGTGAGGGAGGTTTGTTTTGCTTTTTTTCTCCTATAGAACTTAGAGTAATGTGGCACATAGATTCACTAGTAATATAATGTCAATTAAATTTAACTAAAAATACAAGTGTAACCCATATATCTTGGTGATAAATACAATAAACAAACAATATAAAGACAGTTCTTCAACTTGGTAAAGGATTAATGTGAAATAATCACAACTAACATCACAGTTGTTGGTAAATATTAACCATTCCTCACTACAATCAGGAACAAGACAATGATATTTGCTTTTACACTTCAACATTGCTTTGGAGGATCTGGCTAAGACAATTAAGCAAGAAAAGAAAATAGCTTTCCTATTGAAAAGGAAGAAGGTCCTGTATAGAAAAATATCTTATCTGAATTTCTATACAATAGCAAAGAAGTATCTAAAAATTATAATGAAAAAATACAATAGCATCTAAAGGATAATATATTTAGGAACAAAATTAATAAAACAAGTGCAAAACATGTACACTGGAAATTCAAAACATTATCAAAATAAATCTTCAGGGTAAAATTAATATTTTTAAAGATTGGGCTCATGCCTGTAATCCCAGTGACTTGTGAGGCAGAGGCAGGAGGATCACAAGTTTGGGACCAGAGGAAGTTTGCATAGTTTAGCAAGACCCTGTCTCAGAAGGCAATAAATAAATAAATAAAATAAAATAAAATAAAGGGCTAAAGGTGCAGCTCAGTGGTATAGCACTTGCAAAGCATGCAAGCATGACACCTTGGGTTCAACCCCCAGTATGGTTAAAAAAAAAAAAAAAAGATCGGGGGAAATACCACCTACAGTTTAGATCCCGGAACACTGTTAATGTAAAAAACAGAGCTGAGTATTTAACTAGTTATTGTTGTTGTTAGGTACCGTGGAGTAAAATCTGACTCATACAGACCATATGTAAAACAGAATGAAATACTACCTGACACCATGCCATGACCAGCATTACTATCAGTGCCTCTCTGCTATTCATAGAGATTTTGATGGCTGATTGCTTCTGGAGTGAGATACTGGGTCCTTCTCCCAAGCCTACAAAATACACTATTTCCAGGCAATCTCCCATCCAAGGGATAAACAAGCCCTACCCTGCTTAGCTTCCAAGATCAGAGGGGATTGGAGGCCAGGATGGTATGGCTGTAGATGAATGTTGTTGTAGTTAGGTTCCATTGAATTGTGTCTGACTTATGGCAAACTTCATAGTGTTTTCAGTGTCTGATTGTTTCGGGATTGCTCCAGGGAGTGGACTGCCAAGTACTTCTCCCATTTTTGAGGTGCTGCGGATCAAACCCAGGTCCACAGAGAGTGCAGAATAGCACTCTACCAACTGAGCTAAGCCACACCCTGCAGTCTAATAAGTAGATCTAAATCTTAGTTCCTTATTTACAAAATAATCATAAATTTCCTGTCCTTGTTTTTAGAAATGAACATAAAATGAGAATGGAGTGCTAGACCACAAGATTAACGTCCCTCTCCAAAAAAAAAAAATATTTTTACAACTTATGTATTTATTTAGTGGTACTGGGGGGCTGAACCAATAACCTCGCACATATTTTGCAAATGCTCTGCCACAAAGCTGTGCCCTCAGCCCAATTTTTTTAAGTCAAGACAGGGTCTCATTAAGTTACACAGGCTGCCTCTGGCCTCAAACCTATGATCCTCCTACACCTGCCTCCCTAGATGGTGGGATTACAGACTAGTGTCACCCCACTGGGTTCAAAAATCATATTTTAATGTGCAATATTAGTGTTGGAATCCATGTATTGTATACATGGGTGTTTGCTGCTACATCCTGAAATCTCCCATATGTTTGAAAGTTTTCATTTTCCTATACCTGGAACATGATTTGAGAACTGATTCTATCAGAGAGACTAGTATGTTTTTTTATCTGTCTCCAATTTTATTTGATCTCTTACATGAGTAATCTGATTTTATATTTCTTAACAGAATTAAACTTCTCTGTTGTTACATGCCATTGAGTCGTGTCTGACACATAGTGACCTGCATTGTTTCAAGAGCTGATTATTTCAGTAGTGATTCAGCAGTAGACTGCCACATCCTTCTCCCATTTTTGCAGTGCTGGGGATGGAACCTAGGCCTTCAGGGAGTACAGAGCAGGCTCTCTACCAACTAAGCTAATCCTCATCCCAAACTTATATAGATGCATATAATTATGCATATATTTTAAATATATAATGTTAGTTGGCTAGAAAAGTATAAATGAATCATAAAATATTTATAAAATTGATATTCTCTTAAATTTATTTTTAATATCAGATGAGTAAAGATAATGTATTTATCTTAGCCATGAGTATGTTGAGACATAAATACAACTTTAAGTTGGAAATTGTAGTGTCTTGTAGGCTTATGGTGGTGAAATGTATAGAGAAGTATTTTAATTTTATTTCTACGTTCATATTTTCATGTAAATATATCTTATGCTAAGTCATGTGAAGTTGTTGTTGTTAGATGCCATTGAGTCGTGTCCAACTCATAGCCACCTTCATAGGGTTTTCAATGGCTGATTGTTTTGGGATTGCCTTGGGAATGGATTACCACATCCTTCTCCGATTTTTGTGGTACTGGGAATTGAACTCAGGACCTCAGAGACTGCAGAGCTGCACTCTCCCAACTGAGCTAAAGCCCAGCCCCATGTGATGTTAGTCATAGAATAATCAGACTGGTAGTTACTTTGCATGAATTTCTCCAACCTAAGCTAATCAAGACTACTTTTGGGTCTCCGTTGCCTTCTGTTCACACCCTAATGCCATACAACTTGGTTATTTCAATTAAGATTTGTTGGAAATTCCCAGGGGGATAGAGGATACCCAAAGATGGCAGATCCCAGGGGCCTATCTAGTCCTCTTGGAGGACCGAACTCTGTGCTCCAAGGCCATTGACCCTTACCCTACATCTGGGTCTCTTGCTCCATTTTAAACCTATGGGGCAAGATAGTGATAGGTCACCTTTGCCCCACATCCAGGTACCTCACTCCTCCTCCCTCCCATGAAGTGAGCCAAGGTGGCACTTACCAGCTCAGGTTTCCTTGAGGCCTGATGGGCTGAGTTCCATTTGCCTCCCGACTGGTCTAGCCCTTGCCCAGACTCAGCCTTCTAGCCCTTCCCTGACTGACCAGCTCTCATTCCTTGACTGTTTGATGACAGTTGGCATAAGGGTATACAAACCCCTAACCCTAGAACCCAACAGCCCATTCTGATCACCACCCAGGAGTAGCTGCCTCTGTTCCCTTAAGGGTCAGAGGCCTATACTCGTCTGACCCACCTACCCTTAGCCTGCCTTCATCCTTCATCTGGCCTATCTCCATCCTTGCCTCTACCTGCCTGCATCAGATATTCTCCTTCTCCTCCTCAATTCCTCAACCAACAGATCAAGTGCTTTGAGAGATAAGCCTCTGAGAGGCAAGCTCAGGGCCTCTGAAGCAGTGAAGACTGCAGAATGGACAAGCAATGACACCCGGGAGTCCCTGCCCCAACAGCAGGGATAATAGCTGAGCACCTTCCTCCCCTACTGGGAAAGTTTTAAAATGTGCCCCATAACTAGGATCCCTCAAACTAGCCTGAGGGACTGACCTCTAGCTGACCCCAGGGCCACATTCCACTCACTCACTTCTACCCCTCCCATCCAGTGAGCAAAGATGGCCCCTGACCAGCCTTACCCAGCCTCAACCTCCTCGATTTTGATTGGCTACCCCTAGCCCCTGACTGGCTCATAAGGTACCCTACCTCAATGGACCCTTACCCACTTTACCTACCAATCCCCATTGCACCCCAAAATTACCCTATTTAAATAACTGCCCCTACCTTGCAGGTATGATCATACCTGCCAGAATGCACACTGATTGGCTACCCTCGGTACACACCCCATTCCAGGAGCCTATATAAGCAGGCTCCTGGACCCCACTTTACCCCTTCATGTCTCACCATCCTACAACTGCTGTCCGGACCCCATCACCCTGACCCAGTGCTCCCCAATCCTGTGGAAGATCGTCTATCAAGCCAACAAGTCAAGACCAGGGGCCCCAAAGAGCCAAAGGCTACAAGCAAGATAGGAAGAGCCTCCCAATTCCTCCCATCCTTGGGAAGGAGGCAGGCAGAGAAGGCGAGCTGTGAAAAGCAAGACCACCGGACCTCCAGCCAGTGGAACATCAACTGCTTGTATCTGTACCTTTAAGAGCAGAGCTGTACCATCAGTGAGCCTGCAGCATTCTATGCCACAGACTCTGAGCTAGCACTTGTCAGGGGCTGCTTGCTGGTTGCCCCTCACTTGGGGAGCAACCCAATAAACTTTCCCTCTCCTGTTTTCTGTAGAAGGTCTCCCAAAGTCCTTCTTTGGTGCCTCCAGCCACCACACTAACCCAGTCCAGTGAGTCTCCGATACCCACCTGGTGTCAGGGCAAGGCCTTGACCTCTGCCGGACCTGAGCTGAACACCAACACTCCCCATCTCCCTTCCCTATCCCAATCACCTATCTCTTCCTTACTCCTGTAAATAAACTTCCCTTATTTACTACTCCTAAGCTTGATGCTCTGTTCCTTGGCTTCAGTCTTTCATAGGGTACAAGTATTGGAGCACCCAGCTGCATCACACAATGCAGAGGGTCACGGGTTCAAGTCCAACCAATCCCAACAAATATTAATTACACATAAATATGCTTGTCTTTAAAACTGGTCTATGAAGTCCTTAAGTGTAGGAACTATGTCTTACTAGTCATTGTGTCACCAGTTCATGGAATTTTCCTGAGCAGTTATTATGCACAGACAAAGTGCTTATTGTTATCTTTAGGTCCAGTGGAGTGGAGTCAGGTCTGACTGACAGTGATCCCCATAGTGTTTTCAATGGGTGATTGTTTCAGGATTGCCTGGGGAGTGAATTGCCATATTCTTCTCCTGTTTTTGCAGTGCTGAAGATCAAAGCTGACTTCTCAGAGAGTACAGAGCAGCACTCTCCCAACTGAACTAAACCTGCAAAACAGTGGAAAATCAGTGAAATTAATGTTTGGCACAAGTTCCTGGCTTATAGAAAGCACTCAATAAATATTTTTGGAACTTGAAGAACAAAATATAATATATCTTATTGCTTCAATAACACAAAATAGGTCAAATAGGTTATACTAAAAACATCATCTAGTCATTTGCAGTAGTTGTGAAATTGGCTAGGCTAATTCTAGGGAATGAGTGATCAGCAATGAAACTATATGCAGTTAGTGATTCATATAATAACATTACTGATTCAATTAACACCTAAATTTAAGAAAAGTAATGAGTTTTTTCCTAGAAAATTCAAATTTTCTTGTGTTTTAGTCTCTATCTGTTGTGAACAAGATTGTGGATGAAAACATTCAGAAGAGTAAAGAAGCCTCCAAAATTAATTCTTATTTCTACTTTGCATAAATTTGGAGAAAAAGTAATTTTAGAGAACTCTGATAAAATGGAGACTGGATTTTCCTTACTCACAGAAGAGTTATAAACTCATTTAAAGTCTGTACTTCTCACAGAGCTCCAAGGCATTGAACTAAGTTTAGACATACATTGGGAATGAATGTAATTGACTTCTAATAGAAAGAAGAGAGACATACAGATCACATCTGATGAAGGAAAGGAATAGGAGTATTATATTACTTCCGTAATTCTGCCACTGCATACCCTATTGGACTTATAATCCTTCAAATGAATTTAAACATACTTAATTTTCATCCCTACAATTTTTCCAATAAATGATGTAACTTAAGAATTTTCTTTGCTCCTATTCATATTGATAAAAATATGTGTATATATTCTCCTCAGTCAAAAGAAAAAAATCAAAAGCATGTTTTTTTGGGTTTTAGTTAGTAAAAGATTCCTTCAAAATGATACATCATGTGACCTAAACAATAGTTTTATAAACCACACAAACATACAGATTTTAGGGAAGACATTATAACCAAATTTGTTATTTTGACAAAAAATTGTCATACCAATGAAACCAGC
>VMDO01042402.1:0-10557 GCA_007922755.1 Pedetes capensis | reverse complement strand
AGAATGGATTTTTCCAGAAAAAAATGAAATATTTCATTTGTCATTTATTGGGTCTCATAAATAGAAAGAAACTCAATAATGAATTCTAGTAACAATTAGGGAATTTTATTTGATCAAATATGAATTTTCAAAATTACATTCAATTAATTGTGCTGGGAATTATGAAGACTACATTTTTAGGGGAGAAATAGAGTTTCAACAACTCATACAAATTCAGGTAGAATATTTTGAAAAGCCTGAATGCTACTGATGTAGTTAGAAGATTCAGGTAAAAATATGAGTATGGTTGTCAGTGGGGAAAAATATTAAGGACACTGTCTGTAAGTAGAAACTATGGGAAAACAAAATATATTAATGCCTTTGATGATCATAAAGAAACTCAATTTAATCTGGGAGAAAATGCAATGTGTATTACATATGTACTTTGCCAATCTTAGTTAAATAGTTAAATAGAATAGTTAATTCTAAAAGTGAATAGTCAGAACAAGAGATTTCATCAACTTGAAACACTATGAAGAAAGGAACACTAAAGTCTAAAAAAACTATCCATGTCTAAGTAATAAATTTGTGTGAGGGAGATAATTACTTATGAGATTTCTCAGAGTAGAGATAAAAACACAAAGAATGAAACTATGGAGAAGATTTTAAATGAAACTTCCCCATAACAGTCCCATAAAAAGTAAAAATGCATGGAAATAATTAAATACATAAGATAATTTCACATGAATGTTCCTAATCAATGTCCTTTCTCTTTTGTTATATTTCTGGACTTTTCCTTGTTCATGTATGAAATTTATCAAGGTGATACTAACCCTTCTTCATGTATTTGTATTTTAAATGCTTTTGCTCAGTCATTGGTCTAGAGGTTAGCTCACGTGGTAGAGTGCTTGCTGCTACACACTCTGAGGACCCAGTTAGATCCCCAGCATGGCAAAAACAAGAAAAGGATATGGCAATCCATTCCCAAAGCAATCCCAAAAGACTTGTAGGCACCCAACAAGAAAAGCCTTTAGTCATTGGATTGTGTATTTATTTATCTGGTATAACTTTGTGTTTAAAGTAACTTGAATAAAATTTTTAAAAGACTTTCATATAGTCAGTTTTATTAACATATTTCTATAAAATGAAAATATATTTTGCTTAATATAAATGAATTAATATTTTGGATGTCTAAAATGTCTTGGTTTCATATTTATTTATGCAGACTACCTTTGTTAGTGTAAAACTCTAGACTGGGAGACTTAAAAGTTGTCACTTAACTTTTAGTATTCATTGTGTTCTGCTGAAAAGCCATTTGCAAATCTGACTAGGCATGATTTTAAGATTTTTTTGTTTATGGTTAGTTTTCAGCAGGATAACTATGATGTACCTAGCTTTGTTTCTATTTTATTTATTCTCTTTGATTTTCTCTGAATTTATTAAACACGTAGATTTTATTTTATTTATACAGGAAAGTTCCTAATTTCGACTGTTTTATTTTCCTAGTCTTTTTAAATTCTCCCTCAAGACTACAATATGTGTATGTGTATATTAGACATTTAGATATTGGCAGGCTAATCTCAAATTATTTGTTTTCTTATCCTCAATTTAAAAGAAATTTGTATTTTTATTTGAATATTTATCATTGACCTGTTTTCAAGTAAAATAGTTTTGTATGTCTAATCTTTTAATAACCTCATCAAAGTATTTCTTAATATTTAATATGCTTTTCATTTATATAATTTCCATTTGGATCTTCTTGTTCATTTATTGTAATTTTTTTTTCTTGAAGTCCTGGGATTGAACACAGGGCCTCAGTGCGTGCTGAGCAAGCTCTCTACCTACTGAATTAACCCCACCCCAACAGACTCCATTTGAATCTTCTAGATAGGAATGATATCTGTGCTAAAATGCACTAATTGTTCAGGCATATTATTTACTTTTACCTTAAAATTTTTAACCTATTTATCATAGTTCACTTAATTGCCCTGACTCATGGTCAAACACTTAAAAAATTACCTGATTTGTCCCTTGCTACTGTGTCATGTATACTTGCTTTACTATGTGTATCTCAGTTTTTTAATAAAATATCAAACATTTGTGTGTAAAAAACAGTAGTGGATAAATCATTATTTTTTTACATCAAGAAAAGAAGACTTTTCTTCTTTCAGGCAATTAATGTGGGAAGAATTGAGTTAATCTCAATTGCTAACTGGCCTTTGATATTGTTTTAGTTAAATTCACCTCAAGCACCACTCTGCAGTTTCTGAGGTGGTGAGTTCGATTCCCAGCACCACAAAAATTGTAGAAGGATGTGGCAATCCACTCCCAAGGCAATCCCAAAACAATCAGCCATTGAAAACCCTATGAGGGTGGCTGGTAGTAGGACACGACTTGATGGCACCTAACAACAATAACATATACTCTTTCAGTTATTCTGTTCTTCCCTCAGACTTGAGAATGGAACTCTGGTTCCTCTTCTGTGTTCTCTTCCCTTGTCCTATGATTGATTAAGCCTGGTACTCATAGAAAGCCCCATGAACTTGTGTTCAGTTGAAGGGTCTCTCTCAGTTTTCTTAGTTTCTGAGCAGCGATAGCTTTTGTTAGTGCTTAGTCTAAGGGCTGGGTTGGAGGGAGGGTATCTCTCTCTCTCTCTCGCTCTCTCGCTCTCTCGCTCTCTCGCTCTCTCTCTCTCTTTCTCTCTTTCTCCTTTTCAGGTCCCCTCTGTCCCTCTTTCTCTCATTCTCCTTCTCTCTCATTTTCTTTGTTGTCAATTTAAATAGGCTTTCTGCCTCTCCACCTGTTGGAAGGAATATTATTTCAGTGGTATTCTCACTTGTCATATACTGATGGTTTATTTTATTTAAGGTAACACCTAAAATGTGAAAATAATTTCTTATCAGGATTCCTGTTCCACCCCCAGACTAATGCAGGCTCAAAAAGACTAGATGTCTGGGGACATCTTGCTTTTTTTTCAGGTTTTGTATTTCTCTTGTGAAATAGATGCAGTTTCCTCATACTAATTTTCAGTGGTCGTCCAGTAGTAGAAGGACAGAATTATCTAGGTTTACACACATTTTCTTAAACTTTATATAGGATCCATATGGCTATGATTCTTAGGTCATATTTGCTCTGTTCTCTTACTGACTTACCCCAACATTTTCTCTGAGTGTTCAATAAAACCCATGGAAGATTTGTTGTTGTTGTTGTTAGGTGCCCTACATACAACAGAGGAAACACTATTGTCAGTGCTTCTTTGCTGTTCATAGGGTTTTCAATGACAGATTGATTTTTGGGAATGGGTTGCCTGGTCTGTCTTCCAAGCCTACAGCACCTGGTGTTCCCAGGCTGTCTCCCATCCAAGTACTAACCAGGTCCAACCCTGCTTAGCTTCCCAGATGGAACAGGATCAGATGCCACAGGGCTATGGCTGCAGGCACGAGGAAGATTGCAGATCCTAAATAGAGACTTCTCTGTTTCTGAGGTTCAGAAAGAATTGAAAATCTCAGTCCACCTAGCACTCAGGGTTTAATAATCCATTAAACTTTCAGCCAATTAATTTTCTTCTTTTTGCTGGCAAAGTAGACACAGCATAGGTCCTGCTTCTCCTGGCAAGTGCTTGTCACTTCCTGGAGATTAGGTTACTTGGTGAATTTAGCTCTTTAAACCCTTAAAATAATTCTCATTTTGTGGATTTTCCAGTTTCTTCCTGTTAGAACAAGAGGTATATTCTCCTGCCACTTTATTCCTTTTATTTTTTTTTATTTTTAGGTGATATTGTATGATAATTTGGTACATTCCTGCCACTTTCTATAACCTAAGCAGGACAATCTTTTCATTCTTGGGTACTGGATATTTTCCTTATTATATTTCCCTATTATATTATATTTTCCTTATTATGTATAAAATCAAATCCATTTTAATATAATAATTTATTGTCAGCCATTATCCATATTTTACATAATACCCCTTAAAACACCCCACCATAATATCTAACAAAAGGTATGGATGGAAAATGAAGTTATTATCATGTTTCAGAACACAATCTATAGATATTATGTAATAGTAATTAAAAAGAAAAAATATTACGTATAATTTTAGTAAGAGCTAATACACTTAACTTTCAGAAAAACTAAGACCCATACTAATGAGAAGTGCTTACTAGACAATATTTATTACTATACAATAATGTAATTATTTTATCATACAGTGGCAATATTAATTCATAAATGATGTAAAGTAATTTGAGAGCTTTGATTGGGAAGGAAAAGGAAAAGAAATCTTTTTTTTTAATGTCCTAAATTTTTTTTATTGGACATTTTAAATGTACACCTTAATGTGATTCATTCTAACATGCTTTTCATTGTGGCATTTACATATGTGCATTTTGATGTACATTATTCATATAGGTTCCCCCTTACCCTCTTGTATGCCTCCCTACCCCATCCTCCCCAACTAAGTCTTCTCTATCATTTAGGAAAAGAAATCTTATGTAGTTTTACTGGAGTAGAATTGGACAATGCTGTATTTGGGTTCAAATAAACTATAAACATTGTCTACTCTTATAATGTATATGTTCATTATTGTAATAAGAGCTATTTGTTTGAAACATTAGACCCAACATAAATTGATTACAACCTGGGGACCAAAATTTTATGAATTGCTCAAACTATTATTCTGTGGCTAGTACTGATTGTTTAAATGAATCATTGAATCATAAAAATGTGAGCCTGGAAGCAATCTCAAAGTCACCTTTTCCAACAGTGCAGAAGCAATTGAAACAAATGAAGTCTATCAGATGGCTATCTGTCTTGTCATTAAAAATTTCCCTTAAGAGAACTTTACCCATCTCCCTAAGTACATGGCTCTGAGGTTTGATAGGCTTGATTACTTCGAAATTAAGTCTGCTGTTTGACTAAAAATAATGTTAAAAATATTAAACAACATTTTGTAAAGCTTGGATTTCTTATTCACTCCACTATACTCAGTATAACACTAGAAATAAAAAAAGAGGTTTTTTTTCTCTTTTTTAAGATTATCTCCACTTGAATTCTGTGCCCTCTATTTGATTCTATATGTTTCCCCAATTAGCTTCAAAATGCTCTTTCCCCTCTGGCTGTGTTTATAGCTAAGTTTTTCTAGACCTCAAAATAACCTTTCTTTATCTCACAATAACCTCTAAAAGTGATAGATCTATCTGTACTTTTTAGTTAATAATACTTTTATTGGCTTTCTTGTGCTAGAAATTGTATATATTGCATTCATTTCTCCTTTTTTGCATCCATTCTAATTCTTAAGCTTTTCCTATTTTATCATTACTCTATTCATTAAATGATTATTTCTGAATTGCTGTTGCTTACCAAAAATCAATGGTAGTTGAAAGGATCACAGGATAGTCACAAGGGTGAGAGATTAAAACAAAGTTTTGTTTTGAAGAGAATATTTCAGGATTCTATTAAAATGTCTTTTAAAGTTCATAGAGAATAGTATAATTATTAAGTCTAGCAGACTTTACTTAGCTCATATATGACTTCATTTTTCTGGGATAGATGAACAAGTTGACTTTCTTTCTTTACAGTCCCCCCTACCTTAGTTTTCAAAAGCATAAATCTATCAGGGAACACCAGAACACATCAGCCCATCCTAGAAGTGAGACAAATATAAAGGATCTAAGAGAAACTCTTTGTGTTAATTCCCAAACCTACATTGCTCTTGATGTGTAGAATCTTGAAAAATCACATTGAATGCTTCCTGGCACTACCAGTCTGCCACTTGAATCTCAAATCTTCTCTTTTGAACTGCTATAATAGTTTCCCATCTTTTACCCTAGCTTTAACTGAGGTTTTGTAATTCTCTCCACTTATGACCTTAATGAACACTGTCTTGAAATTTTCTTTCTATGGATAGTCAATAGTTACTGCAAACATTAGCTCAAAATTTTTCATACTGTCAGAAGTTTTGAAAAACCAGTCTTCAAGAACACTGCCCTTTCTAACTCAAAATCAAACAACTTTCATGTTATTTTTTTCAACCAAAATAAACAGAAAGCATGTTTGTTTTCATGTACACACATACATTCCTGCATATACCCATACCCATGATCAAAAGTTCAATGAACACAATCTTGTTCACAGACTTACATCCAGATTTTGCATCATGGTTGCCATCTTACTAATAAATTTACTTTGGGTAGATGAACACATAAATGAATAAATGACATTAAGGCACATCTCTTGATCTTTGCGTAGACACTTTGGGTTATGCTGTTATTTACCTAACTACTAGAATACTACTGTATACTGTTGATGCTGCATATATGTAGGTCTAAACAAGAACAAGTACTATAATTTAAATCCTCCCTTTGCTGTAGAGAAAATTGGAATTAATAGCAATGAAGCCTGATTTCCATTATTCCATTCAGTGATATGGAGGTCTTTTGTTTCTGCCTAAGACAGTCTCTCTTCTTTTTGATGTTTGTTAAATATAGTAGCTATTCTATAAGTATTTTGGGTTCTAGCTCAAATGCCCTCATTCATTCAATCTTTGTACATCCTCTGTACAAAATTCCTGTGGTATTTACCTGTATGGTATAGAAATAAATATATTGGTACTTTGGTGGTGCTGGTGTTCTTAGGTGCTGTCGAGTCCAACTCACAGTAACCCTACATAGAACAAATTGAAACACTCCCCCACACTGTGCCATGACCACTACTATGTCAGTGCTTCTCTGCTATTCATAGGGTTTTCAATGGCTGTCTCAGGAGTTTTTTGGGAGTAGGCTGCCAGTTCCTTCTCCCCTTTATGTGATGCTGCATATGGAATCTGGAGCCCAGAGCACACAAAGCTAGTGATGTACTTACTGATGCAAATTGGTTCAGGGAAGTATGACAAATACAAAAACAATGAATACCCTACAAAATGTTCCCATGAGGAATAATGTAAATAAATTTAATGCATTGTCAAACCAAAGACAATGCACATTTTGGGGCAATATGTAAAAAGCATTGTATATCATTATTTTACATGAGAAATAAACCTAAAATGAGTAAATAACTTAAATAAAACTTCATCTGTACTGAGAACAGTCCGTGGCCTAATGGGATGGTGGGAGAAGAGTAGTAAGAAAGAGAGGTTATATGGAGTGTCCTTGCACTTCAGGTTTTCAATGACTGATTGTTTTGGGGCAGTGGGTTGCTGGATCCTTCTAAGCCTGCAGCACCTAATGTTCCCAGGAAGTCTCCCACCCAAGTACTTGTTGTTGTTATGTGCCGTTGAGTTGGGGGCCAGCGTACAACAAGTGAAACACTATTGTCAGTGCTTCTCTGCTCTTCATAGGGTTTTCAGTGGCAGATTGATTTTTGGAAGTGGGTTAACGGGTCTGTCTCCCAAGCCTACAGCACCTGGTGTGCCTAGGTGGTTTCCCTTCCAAGTACTAACCCGGCCTGTCCCTGCTTAGCTTCTGAAATCTGATAGGCTAGGAGGCTACAGGGCTAAGGCTGAAGGCATCCAAGTACTAGCCAGTTCCAATCCTGCTTAGCTTCCAAGATCTGACAGGATAGGAGGCTACAGTGGTACAGCTGCAGGCCCATCTATCTTTAGACTCATGTATTGTCTAATAGACACATTGTATTGTAAAGTTACAATACTTTGGACAATTGTACCCTTTGTAACTGCAAGCTTAGAGTCAGCCTCAAACTCTTCAAAATCTCTGAATAAGAGCTTCTTGCCACAAATATTTCAATGCCAAATTCACTGTTACATAAGAGAGTCTATTCTAGGCCTATCAATAAAGTTAAGGCAGTGCAGAAAAGTTCATTTTCTTAGGACCCATAATGAGAAAAAGAAGTAAACATTTACAAATAACCAAAGAAGCTAAGATATGACTGCAAAGGGATATGCACTGGGCAAAAGCTATGGCATGACAGTTTCAGCTAGAAAGAATGACAAATCATAAAGAAACCAACACTGACAAGTTCTAGTATGCACATCCATTAACAAACAAAGGATGAGTGCTAGGGCAAAATTTTTGCTTCAAAATGCATTGAGTAAAAAATTTCAGGAGTTTCAAAGCAGTTGAGTACCTAAGTATGACTGTATCTGGCTGGAACTGTCAAAGGCATGCTTGTTACTATTTTTAAAAATGCCATATTTTAGGTCTTATTTTCTTTATCTGCAAGATCAGAATATTTCATACCTTATGTAACAGTGAATTCAAGTGTGCTTGGTTTTGACTGTGTACAATGGGAGGGGGGATCAAGGAAGTCAAATGTGTCATATGGTTGCCAAGGTATTGTCAGAAAATTTATTTCAGAATGTCTTCAAGAACTGTGATAAATAATATGGATAGTGTCATGCCAAAATCATATGCTAGTACTATGGTACTGAATGCAAAAATTCACACAAATACATCTTGCACACAAATTTCTTTCCACTTTTGCTCCCATTCTGAGAAATGCATTCTTATTACTGATAAAGATATCTCAGTGGAAAGATCTGAAAATCAGTGCCTCAAAAGTTGAAATTATATCAAATATGTGTGACTTTAAACTCTTTTTAACGGAATTATGCCTTGACATTATGTCAAAGATGACTGCAGGAAAAGATGAATAACTCTTATTGTATTTGTGCTCTAAAGGCTGTATGATAGGTGATATCTCTCCATGACATTATGTAAAGTTCCATTTATGCATAACAACAGAATAAATTCCTCTTGAGCATATTTTTTAGGAACATGCTGTGGAGTCAGCACTTTATTTTTTCTTGAGGAATTTATGCACATCAAGGATGTGAAGTTACTTCTAAAATCAGGAAGAAAGCTTTGAACTTTCCTGTGTGTTCAGTATTTCAACCCTACTACTCAATTACGTATCATATTTGAGCAGTTGCACATGTGTGTATTATGATATTGTACTACTAGAGTTCATGTTTGCTAACATATCTTAATTTTCTACACCTGAAATTAGACTCAGGAGAGTAAATAGTATGTGAGATATGAATAATGTGGTACATATAATGTAATAGTAATATTATAAATGCCTGCAGCCGTGGCCCTGTAACATGCGATCCCATCAGATCTCAGAAGCTAAGCAGGGTCGGGCCTGGTTAGTACTTGGATGGGAGACCACCTGGGAACACCAGGTGCTGCAGGCTTGGGAGGCGGACCCGGCAACCCACTCCCAAAAGTCAGTCTGCCATTGAAAACCCTATGAACAGCAGAGAAGCACTGACAATAGTGTTTCTGCTATTGTATGTAGGGTAGCTATGAGTCAGATACCGACTTGATGACACCTCACAATAACAACAAATATTATAAGTACATATTAAGTAATATTGTGTCATAATATGAATATTATTAGTGAATGAGAAAAATTCACCAAAACCATGAAAGTAAAGCTTATTTGGACTTGTTAATCAAATTATTTTAATTGAAACTCATAAATTAATATGAATCTCATTTTGGAAAAAAAAGAGATGATTTGGAAATACCGATTTACAAAAAGAAATTAAGGAAAAGCAAGAAAATATGAATAATGGACAGAAACAAGGAGTGAAATTGTAAAAGCAGAGAAAAATATCTCTCATAACTATTTTTTACTATTAAAGTTTTTTTTGCGGGGGTAGCATCTGGGAATTGAATCCAGGGCCACTATCTCACATGCTGAAAGAAACCCCTCGAGTAGTGTGTGTGTGTGTGTGTGTGTGTGTGTGTGTGTGTGTGTGTGCGCGCGCGCGCGCGCAAAGATATATTAATTTGTCTTTATAGGTATGTATGCATGTAGTTATGTCTGTTTGTGTATATAGGCTGTGGTTCCTGTGTGTATTTTTTTTCAAAAACCTGATCTTCTGCTTTAAATATTCCTGTCTATGAGAAGCCCGGCCTGAGATTTAGCTCAGTTGGTAGAGTGCTGCGCTGAAGTCTCTGAGGTCCTGAGTTCAATTCCCAGCATGGCAAAACTGGAAGAAGGGCCTAGTAATCCACTCCCAAGGCAATTCTGAAACAGTCAGCCATTGAAAACCCTATGAGGGTCGCTATGAGTTGGATACTGATTCGACAGTATCCAACACCTAACAACAACACGAGAAGCCAGTTGGGCATGGCGGCACACACACATCCTTAGCATGTACTAAGAGTATTTTGTTTTATTTTTCTTTTTGTGGTTGTTATTGTTTTGTTTTGTTTGCTTATGTACTAAAGACAAGGAAGAAGAATTGAGAAACAAAAATGAAAGTGAATAAAAACCCACCATCTGTAAACAACATTTTGATCTAACACTTTTGGAAATATATTGTTATTTTCAGCTTGAAATATAGCCATAATTTGTAACCAGGTTTTATTTTAACAACCTTTTTCTACAGAAAAACTTTCCTCAAACACAAGACTGTCAGTAACTTTATGGTACAGTAATATATATAATATATATAATGTGTATATATATATATATAAAATATATAATATATAATATAGTATATATTATATATCATGTATTATATATTATATATCATACATCATATATAATGCATTATAACATTATATATCACATGCATTATATAATATATAACATATAATATAATATATCG
>VMDO01042401.1:0-10551 GCA_007922755.1 Pedetes capensis | reverse complement strand
TGTCAGTGATTCTCTGCTGTTCATAGGGTTTTCAATGGCAGATTGATTTTTGGGAGGGAGTTGCCAGGTCCTTCTTCCAAGCCTACAGCTTCTGGTGTTCTCAGGCGGTCTCCCATCCAGGTACTAACCAGGCCCGACCCTGCTTAGCTTCCGAGATCTGACGGGATCGGATGCCACGGGGCTATGGCTGCAGGCTGACCCTGCTTAGCTTCCAACATCTGATGGGATCAGACACAGTGGTACCCTTGCAGGCAATAGTATAATGTTGTTGTTGTTGTTAGGTGCTGTGGAGTCAGTGTCTGACTCATAGCGAACCTATGTACAACAGGCAAACACTATTGTTGGTGCTTTTCTGCTATTTGTAGGGTTTTCAATGGCGATTGATTTTGGGGAGTGGGTTGCCGGGTCCTTCTCCCAATAGTACAATGAGCATCTCTTAATTCTGTTTGCTTCTTAAACTTCCATATTTGGGAAATGTTTACACATGTATTTCTTGTGGTCATGGTGGGGGGGGGGAGGTCTGCTAACTATATTATCCCAACACTCCCAGATTTAAAGGAAGACGTAGGGCTTAGGTCCTGTCAATCACAATGTCTCATTGTCCTGTCCAGAGCAATGGAGGATGAGCACATAAACTAGGCTGGGCCATTCTTTCTTTTCTGAGATGATTAAAAGGTAGTCTCTTGTTATTGGGTTTCTGGGTGCAGGAACATGATTAACTAAGTGCTGTCATCATGTGCTTTTTCCTAAACATGGAAAGATTGTCTTTGTTAACAGATTGTAGCCAAAACTCAGAGAAAAGTAGAAAGAAAGAGTTCTGAGGATAGCATATGACCCTGAGATTTACCCCTAGGCCTATGTTACTTTCTCACCTGTCCCTGATTAACGTGAAGTCAGTCTTGTATTTTTATTTCTCTTATTCGAATTAGGTTTCTGTTGAGTGAAAATTACAGAGGCTTAGTACATGTGGGATTAGGTGGGATTTAATCTCCACTGTTAATTTTCAGTAATATAAATCTTTAGAAGTACATTTGGTAATGTTTTGTTTTCCTTTTTTTTTTTTTTTTTGGCGATACTGGTACTAGGATGTTGAACCCGGGGCTCACACATGCTTACAAGTGCTATACCACTGATCTGAAACCCCCAACCCAATTTTTTACTTTTTATTTTGAGACAAGGTCTCACTAAGTTACACAGGTTGCCTCTGGCCTCTATCTTGTGATCCTCCTGCCTCAGCCTCCCATGATAGGATTACACACATTCGCCATTGTGCTCAGTTTGATAATATTAATACTAATATGAAATATGTCTTGCATGTTGTTTATAGGTGAAAATTGGGGGGACTAGACAGTTTTACACAAATAAGCAGAATCTAAATAACATAATTAAATTGATGTATGTATACATAGTTCATGGATTCTTTGGACTACCCTTATTTACTCATAAAGTATTCATTTCAGTCTTTCAATTATTTTTAAATTATTAGCTAAATTACAATTAATCCATTTGAGCTTTCTTTGTAAAATATCCTTGAATAATGCTAAGTCATTTAAAAAGGGATATTCTTCACAATATCTTGGTGGTATGTTTGTCTTTTACAAATTTATGTCTTTAGTTGAGACTTTTAGATAATTCTATTACATGATATGTCCTATTTATTTAGATTGATTTACAAAGTTCAAACTTCTAAGCAGAGTTCCTATATTGTGTAATTTATCAACTCTACATGGGACTGTTATTTTTGGAGTGCTAATTTAGTAGTGGATCCAGTCTTTCAGTTGTTGTTGTTGTTAGGTGCCGTCGAGTTGGTATCCAACTCATAGCGACCCTCATAGGGTTTTCAATGGCTGACTGTTTCGGGATTGCCTTGGGAGTGGGTTGCCAGGTCCTTCTCCCATTTTTGCGGTGCTGGGAATTGAACTCGGGACCTCAGAGACTGCAGCGCAGCTCTCCACCAACTGAGCTAAATCCCAGCCCCCGATCTTTCAGTAGGCAATCTGTTTTCAGAATTCTATGGAACTCTCACCAACAAGAACAACTGTATATTTCTTCACTACTAACACACTGTATTGACTTAAGGATAGCTGACTATGCATCAGTTCAGGGCATCTTGCAAAATGAGGTTGTGTGGAGGCTGATTAACAATACATCCTGTCTTTGTACACTTTTTATGTGGCATCATTCTATAGTGTTCTTTGAGAGCTGACTCAGTTCTGACTAAATACTTTCCTATAAGCAAATTAATATTTTCCATTGTGATGATTTCACCAACCCATTATTTGTGACTTACAGAACATAGTACCTCATATATATGACTCACTTTGTTCTACAGGTATTTCACACTTTTTTTCTGTGTGGTCATTCTGTCCCTCAAAAACAGCCAAATTCATCATCTAGAGAAAGACAAATAAAACAATTTAATCTGATCAAGACTTTTCTTTTACTAGAAGTTATAACATTGAATTTTTCTAAATTTTCATTTTGTAAAGAAAGATTCTATTTCAGATCTTCAGAATGCAATTCATGTTTTATTTTCTTTGAAATTTTTGAATGAAATTGAAAACAAAGTATGTCTAGGTTTTCTTTTTAAATTAGTTTACCTAGTCCCTTCCTTCCTTCTTCTTTCCTTCTTTATTTTTGCATTTTCTGTACCTTTGTTAGCCTGCCTTTTGACAAATAACTGTACTCTTAAGCAAATAAGGATCTTAGTTCTGTATTCATTTCAATAAACATTTACAAATTATTTTCTGGTGAATTAGAGACCCTGACTCCATTTCCTTTATAAGCTCTTATTGCTCTTGATTAACTTCCTAATTCTTAACAATAGAAATAAAAAGTTATCTGTAGTTTTTTATTTTATCTTTACATGTCCTTATCTAAGAGTTGTAATTTTCTAAGCAACATTCTCTCTGAAGATATACAAAACAAGACTCACATTCCTGAAGGATTAAAGATGAGGAAGGCCAAGTAATTTGAATTTCACAGCTATCTGCTTACACATCAATCAGATAGTACAGACCACTGTAGGAAGTGATGTGCTAGTAAAAGCAAAGCAAACATAAAAGCCTGATCTGTAGCACTCCTTGATTTCTGTGGTATAAAGTACATCTAGCATGGACACTTTCTTAGTACCTACCTGATGTCACTGAACATGGAGTTGGCTAAGTATGCTAATACTTGGATCTAACTAGCTAGCATGAACCTGCTCCAGCATGTTGCTAAGTATGGATCATAAGGAAACAAATTTAGTGTTTTGTAGCTATTGATCCCCTCTTGATAGACCACATTCTATCAGTCTATGGGTCAAAGGAAGATTGAAAAATGTATTTACAAAAATCAGTAACAATATTTTCAAACATCAGTAATAATATCAAAGTGAAGAAATAGAGAAAAGTAGTTTTCTTCCAATAGTAACTCTGAGGTTGTTGTTGTTGTTAGGTGCCGTTGAGTCGGTATCCGACTCATAGCGACCCTCATAGGGTTTTCAATGGCTGAGTGTTTCGGGATTGCCTTGGGAGTGGATTGCCAGGCCCTTCTCCCATTTTTGCGGTGCTGGGAATTGAACTCGGGATCTCAGAGACTGCAGCGCAGCGCTCTACCCACTGAGCTAAATCCCAGCCCTAAGTCTGAGGAGTTGATGCTTATATAGCATCAAACTTGAAAAATACTCGATATATTGCCACCTTCAAATATAATTTAAACTAATTAAATTTACCATAAGTAATAAACTCACAATATATTCCTAAATGTATATAACAGCTTCCAAAGTGTTTAAAAATCAATCAAGAGGAAAACATAATTATTAATGTCCACTTAATCGTTATTGTGGGCTGGGATTCAGCTCAGTTGGTAGATGCAGCAGTAGCACTGTGGCATCAGATCCCCTCAGATCTCAGAAGCTAAGCAGAGTCAAGCCAGTTAGTACTTGGATGGGAGACCACTGGGAGCATTTGGGGCTGTAGGCTTGGGAGAAGGACCAGATAACCCACTCCCCCAAAGCAATCCAACACTGAAAACCCTATGAAAAGCAGAGAAGCACTGTCAATAGTGTTTTGCCTGTTGTACATACATAGGGTCAATATTGTAAAGAGGCTACTGAGTAGACAGGACCATCTCCATCTTAGGTACCTCCCAAGAAACTAGACTAGAGGAATTTTAACTGTTTGATTTTACTGGCTGCCCAATTAAATTGTTAATTCTTAACCACTGAATGATGACCTGTTAGCCACCCATTCTGCTTCTGTACCATGCTACTTTCACAATAGAATTATTGATTGAGTGATTATTTGCTATAGAACTGCTTGGTTTTTTTTGCTTTTTTTGTGTGTGTTGTTGTTTGTTTTTGTTCTCATAATGCAAATCACACCAGCGACTTGGAAATTGTGTACAAATCTTACAGCATTTGGAGATTGTAATCTTGACAAAATTTGCCTTTATAAGCCCCCAGAAACTGTTCCTCAGGGCTATGGGTTTGGAGAGACACTAGTCCTCCGTGGCCACTGGCTCAATAAAGACTCCCTTTTAATTGGCTTTTTGCTCCTTCTGGTGTGTTTCTGATCTCTGGTTACAACACTATGAGTCAGACACCAACTCGAGGGCACCTAACAACAACAAGAATCATTATTGTTACTTTTGGAAATAGCTAAGTATGTAATGAGTCAGGGTTTGTGTATAAAAATAGAGAAAAAGAGAAAAAATGGTAGATGTTAGGAGGAAGTTCAAGAAAAAATTAGAAGTTGAAGAAAAAATTCAAATAAATTTAAAGATCAATTATCTTGGAATTCCACTCATCCTACAGGAGAATATCTTCAATGAACTTTACTAGAGTTCACTAATTTTTTTCTGAAATAATGGTCTATTAACCATCTGTACCAGAATTACCTATGAAAATAATTCAAAACACAAACCTATTAGCTTTGTTTTGCCATACCAGATATGTCTCTCTTCATTTGAAGACTTGACATCTGCCTAGTTGATAAATTATATACATGAATTGTGTATACTCTGAATTTTGAAAATCTACTCAATCATTATAAAGTGTTGGAATTGTCACTCATTTCTGTAGCAGAGCAATAAAATAGATATATTATTTTCTTACTAAACTTGCTTTTCTTTGATAAAAACATGGTTAAGGCAAGCACCATGGCATATGCCTATAATCCCAGCAGCTCTCAAGGCTGAGGCCAGAAGGTACATGTGTAATTTAGTAAAACCCCACCTCAAAAACAAAAAATAAAAAAGGGGCTGAGAGTGTGGCTCAGTGGTGGTGTGCTTGCCTAGCAGGTGCAAGGCTCTGGATTCAACCTCTAGTACTTTTTTTTAAAAAAGGTAATTAATTAATTAACTAAAACACAAACAAACAAAAAATTACAGTGATAGTTGCTGTGTTCTAGCCAAAAATATGTGGAAATCCCATGGTAGTTCAGACTTACAGGTTTGGCTTTTTGCCCTTCCTTTGGTTTGAAGTGTGGTTATGTTGTCTGCAACAGGAGCAGTGTTCAAAATTACACGCTAAGGATGGCAGGCAGATCAGGAAAACAGTGCAAGTCTAGATCCTTTATCATTTCTTTAAGCAGCTGTATCAGCCTTAATTACCTACTTCCTGATTCTTGTTACTTAGAAAAAATTAATCCTATTTGTTTAATCACTGTGGTAGGTCAGATACAATTCTAACTGCTGCAGACAATGATGTAATATCAAAACAAGAAGCAATCACAGCAAGGCATTTAATGTGATGAAAATTAAATGAACATCAATTGTTATCAACATTTGTATGCTGAATAAAAGTACCTACATAATCCAATTTTACATTTACTTTACTTTGTTTAATTCTTTACAAGTTACCCTATTTATTTTACTCCCATTATCTTCTTTGTAAAACTTACATTATGGAGTGTAAAAATGACAAATGCCTGATAATTTTTCCATTTAATTATGAACCTTTTCAACAACTTATAATAACATGCATCTAATTTTTTCTTCTTGTCTACATAAGATAATTCTGATTGATCTGAAGTCATATCAAAATTGTAAGAGATAAATTATATTTTTAAAAAATAAGAGAAAACTATTTTGTAGGTATTAATGTAAACTATTCAAATATACCTAGGTAGTTTGAAAGGGCAGAGAATGCCCAGCCCAATTCTCTGAGGCAGGCCTTCAGTCACCTGGCTATAGCCCCCTTTATGGAGTCAAGAAAAAATGTTTGTCAGTTTCTTCAGATTTTATGCTGAAAATGTGGTTATGTAGGAACAGGGAACAACTTGTTTGTTTTAAAGAGTAAAATAGCTTTAAGATGAACAACTTTCTGGCTAATACATCTTCTTTGGCATACACTAGTGACTTACTTTAGTAACTTAGATTCAGCCTTGTTTACCAAAATTTTACGTGCCTTGCTCTTTTCTTTAGCTTTATTGAAGAAGACAGTAAGCTTTCTCTTCCACAGCAGTTCCAAAAATGGAGGAATCTTAGTTCATTCACTTATAGCTATAGAAGAGGAAGAAGAAGAAGAAGAAGAAGAAGAAGAAGAAGAAGAAGGAGGAGGAGGAGGAGGAGGAGGAGGAGGAGGAGGAGCAGTTATTGAAAGAGAAGCAAGGAGAAATGATAATACTTTCTTATCTTCATCAGCAACTTGGGATATGAGCACAGACACCACATGCCTCATATGGTACAAGGGGAGGAGGCTGTTTTAAGCTCAACCCTCATGTTTCCATGCGCAGGGCATCCCTGGAGCTCTAATTTTTGTCTTTTTTGTCTAATTTTGTCTTTTTTTTGTTTCATTCCCAGAGCACTATTAGCTTTTCATATTAGCCATATTATATATTTTTATATATATCCATGCAGAAAGAATAACTGATCTGATTGGAGAATCTGAAAGAAGCTGAGTCTGGGGCCTTCTACTGCATCTTTAGGTCAGCCTGCCTGTTCTGTCCTTTTATTCAGGCCCACAAGTCCCCAACTTCCTGAGTGAGTAAGCTGGGTTATCACCACCATTGAACTGGCAGCTAAGTACTCAACTACATTCTCCTCTGCCTGAAATGCAAGTGTACAAGTAGCCAAAAGGGAAAATTCTGAGGTTATGCAGTATGCTGTGTAAATACAGTGCTCCTTCTGGAATACTACTTTATATTTCTTATCAGCTCAGTCTCTTACATGTACCTCAATATCTATGCTAACTATCTGAATACTCAATGGTTTAATCTTTTTTTATTTTTTTTACTTATTATCCTGAAAGTCCTTGAATCTTAAATTCAAATTTTCTCATCAGTAGGCCATTAGTAATTGTTGTACAGTGAGTTTGATGTTTCTAGTGCTCCATTAAAACATCTATGAAATTCTTCTCCTCTATATTCCTATATTCCTTTTTTTTTTTTTTTTTTTTTTTTTTTTTTTTTTTTTTTTTTTTTTTTTTTTTTTTTTTTTTTTTTTTTTTTTTTTTTTTTTTTTTTTTTTTTTTTTGTGGTACTGGGGTTGAACCCAGGGCCTCGTGCTTGCATGCTCTGCAAGTGCTGGACCACTGAGCAGCACCCTCAGCCCATTTTCTTACTTTTTTTTGAGACAGGGTCTTGCTAAATTATGCAGATTGCCTCTGGTCTCAAACTTGCGATCCTCCTGCCTCTGCATCCCGAGCGGCTGGGATTACAGGCATGTACCACCACGCCCCTCTCTTCTCCTCTATATTCTTAGTTGGAAACTTTGAGTCTCCTTGGGCATGGTGGGACATGTCTGTAGTGCCAATACTTGAAAGACTGAGACAGGAGGATTATGAGACAGAGTATAACTTCAGTGTAGCTTTATAAAATGAACTACTTTCAAAAGTGTATTATTTGTAATGGGCCCCCCAAAAATGTTTAATTTCTTAATAGTTCTCAAAAATTTGAGGGCCTAGAAAATTATTAGAAATAATCATTTATGGGATTTTAAAAATATATAATATGGCTAATATGAAAAGCTAATAGTGCTCTGGGAATGAAACAAATGCCTCAGAGAACCACCTCTTTACTCTCAACTTATATGAGATCAACATCTTAGATTCCAAATATGGGTGGCAACATGTGGCACTTGTCTTTCTGTGCCTGGTTTATTTCACTTAATACTCTCCAGTTCCATTTATCTTGTCGCAACTGACAGGATTTCATTCTTTTTACGGCAGAAAAATTTTCTAGGATGTGTGGACATCCTATTTTCTTTATCCAGTTACCAACTAATGGGAATTTAGGTTGTTTCCTTTGTTTGTTTGTTTGTTTCTGTTTTTGCTTATTGTGACTATGGGCTGCAGTGAACATGGGAGTGCAGATGTCTTTTCAATATACTGATTTTATTTCCTTTGGATATATACCCAACAGTGGGATTGCTGGATCATATGCCAGTTCCATCTTTAGTTTTTTGAGGAATCTCCATATTGTTTTTCATAATAGCTGTACTAATTTCAATTCTGATTCACAGTGTACAATTGTTCCATTTTCTCCACATCCTGCCCAACATTTATTATCTTTAGTCTTTCTGAAATCTGACATTCCTACTGGGGCGAGGTGATATCTCATTACAGTTTCATTTTGCATTTTTTGATAATCAGGGATGTTGATCATTTTTTCATATACCTGTTGGTGCTTTGTATGCCTTCTTCTGAAAAATATATGTGTGTATTTAGTGCCCATTTTTAAACAGGTTATTTTGTTTTTTTTTCCTTTTCAGTTTTTGGCGTTCCTTTAACAATCAGCCATTGAAAACTCTATGAGAGCAGCTATGCTGGAGTTTAGCTTAGTTGGTAGAGTGCTGCTCTGTGATCTCTGAGGCCCTGGGTTTGATCCAAAGCACCTCAACATGGGAGAAGGACATGGCAATTCGCTTCCAAAGCAATCTTGGAACAATCAGCCATTGAAAACCCTATGAATAGAAGAGAAATACTGAGAGTGGCCATGGCACAGTGTCGGCGAGTATCTAGTTCTGTTGTATGTAGGGTTGCTAATGAGTCAGACCCAACTGGATGGCACCTAACAACAAAAGTATATATTCTCCATATAAGTCCTTGTCAGAGGAGGATAACTTAATATCTACTAAAACTCCTACTGTACTTTAAGTCTAAAATGAATAAAAACTCTAATTGCTAGGCAAGGAAGAAAAATAATCCTCTCCTATTTTTCATGTTGATTAGCCAAAACAGAGGAATTATCTACTTGCACAGTATCTCCACATATACTGTAGCCAGTAAGATGTATTTTACACATATCCAATAAATATATGGAAATTTTCTAAGTAAAGGCCATTGTTTTATTTCACCATAGTATCATCAGTGCCTCACACAGCAATGAACAGTAAAAACATATTTGTGGAATGACTGCATGAGTAGACAAAGTGAATAAGACTCTCCCTCTCACCTTGTTTGCCATTATCTCATGATTAACATCATTACATCACTACATCAGTTTCACTCCTGAATCTTATACTTTTTTTATGCCTTAAATGAGAACCGTTATCCAAAGCCTGGCTGGTGGACACATCTGTAATCCTGGCATCCAGAAGTTTGAGGCAGGAAGATTATGAATTCAAGGCAGCTTGAGCTACATAGGAAAACTCTGTCTAAAAGCAAGGGGGATAGAGCCATCAATCTTTTATGTCAATGTAAATATAAAAGTTGTGAAAGAATTAATTGTCCTTCTATTGAAAAAAATGAAGAAAAGAAAGTTGAAGATTACTTCATGAAAAGAAGAGATTTTGGTGCCATCATGAAAATTAAATCTTGGCAAAAATGTCTTACTAATTTTTATACAACAAAAATTTTAGTAAAATAAACACATTACAATTTTAGTAATGATTCCTACCCTTTAAAAAGGCCTTCAAATGCAAAGGAAAGTTTTTAACATTTTTTCTTATCTATCTGTAACTTTGATGGCTTTTGTTGAATTATTGTTAGTCATACTTTTGTGTTGGGAAACTTATAGTACACTTACTAGAATTACCAAACAACAAAAAAAGTGGGACTTTAGAGCTATCTTTTTCTGAGACGGCTCATAAAAGTTTCAGATTTTATTTTAATTTTACAAAGGATGAAATTATCATCTTAAATCAGTCAACCTTTTCAGGCAGATACGTGAACAATAGCTCTTTTATCATGTTGGTGATGAGAAACTGATTCATTATTATTAAGAAAGCAATTTATGTGATTTAGCCATTTAAAATTTTAAGTGCTGTTGAAAATAAACAATCAGATAAAATTAATTTTCATTCAGTGCAAGATAAATGCACTATGCTAATTTAATAAAAGTAAAAATCTTTAGTAAAATACTTCATAATACAATTGTCTTTCCCAAATTAGCATTTTATGAATACTTTACAAAGAAATCTAATGAATAATGTGTTAATAAATACTATTTTCTGTAATTATTCTTAAGAAAATGAGAAATGGAGCATATATAGACAGCTTCCTTCCTGGAGGGTAAAACTTATACAAAACAGTAATGTAATATGGATTGTTTGAGAAGTATTTGGTGGTTGAACTCAGGGCCTAGGAAGGAAAAAAATCCTATACATAAATTGAAATATAAAAATACA
>VMDO01042400.1:0-10557 GCA_007922755.1 Pedetes capensis | reverse complement strand
TGTGTCTCGAAGATGATCTATTTAAATCAGCCTTCCTGGGAGTCCTGAAAGTCTCAGTGGTGTATGTATCCATTTCCTTTGCTATCTTTGGGAAATTTTCCTTGAGGATATCATTTACTAGGTTGTGAAGGCCTCCAGTGATTCTTTCTTCTCGTTCAGGAATACCCATGATTCTTATATTCCTTCTTTTCACTCTATCTGAGTTCTCTTGGAAATCTTTTTTTAAAACTTTTATCATTGATTCCATTTCTAATTCCTTGTGCTTCAGCTCGTTTATGTCATCTTCTGCCTCAGAGATCCTTTGCTCTGATTCATCCAGTCTTGAAGAGAAGGATTCTTTAGCCGTGTTCAATTCTGATAATTTGGATTGAGTATCAAGCAAAGTGGCTTGATTTTTCTTAATCATTTCTAACTGGGATGACAGAGCAGCTTTCAAATTAGAAACCTTTCTTTCAATTATCTCCAGTGTATTTTTAGTATTTGTCTTTATTTCTCTTAGCATGCTTATAACCATGACTCTGAACTCCAACTCAGGGATCTCTAGTAATTGCGAGTCATTTGTTTGTATGATCTGTGGAGCCTTCAGCTCCATCCTGCCTCCTTGTGGTTTTTGTAATTTTATTTGATTTCCCCATAGTGCAGTCCGGAAAACAGAATCTACCAATCCGACTCCCGGGGGGTAAGGGTTAGGGAGGCAATAGATTCCGTTTCTCTTCTGTGGGGTGAGAAAAGGGGGGGATCTGGTGATAGAAGAGGTGGAAGGAGTAGGTAGAGGACAGAGATTAATAGAAATTACTGTCAAAGTTAATATTGAGGTTGAGATTTAAGGGATAAATTATTAAAACAATGACACATATATAGCTTAAGAAATAGAGAAGGAGGGTAGAAAAAGGGAAGGGAGTAAAAGAAGAAAGGAAGAAAAATAGGGAAGAAAGAGAGAAAAATAGAAAGGAAAAAAGAGAAAGAAAGAAAAGAAAGAAAGGAAAAAAAAAAAGAGGCAAATCTCACATATGCACTCTCCCAAACACTAATAAAAACACTTGTAGTTGGGTGCGGTGGTGCACACCTGCAATCCCAGCAGCTTGGGGGTCGGAGGTAGGAGGGACGCATGCCCGATTTCTGTGCAACCCAATTAGACCCTGTCTCAAAGAGCAAAAAAAGAAGGAAAAAAAAGGGGGTCCTGGGGTGCAGCGCGGCAGTCCAGCACCTACCAGACAAGCAGGCACAGACCCCTGAATTCAAACCCCCATAGAAGGAAAAAATAATTATAGTACTAATAAAATTAAGATAAAAATTTAAAAAAAGTAAAATACAAAGAAAAGAGAAAAAATAGAATAAAATATAAAATTCCAGACCTCACGCATAGACTCTCCCCCATACATATAACAACTCTTGTAGTCAGGTGCAGTGAAAGATGCCTGGAATCCCTGTGACTTGTGGGATGGGGGCAGGAGGGTCTCAAGCCCGAGATCTCTGCAGCCCAGCAAGAGCCTATCTCAAAAAGCAAAAAATATATGGGCTGGGGGCACAGAGTGTCAGTCCAGTTTCCACAAAGGAAGCAGGCTCAAGACCCTGTTACCAGTAGAAACATATTATCTTGAAGGTGGAGTCTGAACTAATTACACCCAGTTCGACCAGGTGGATTCGATAATACAGGGTGCAATATTCCCAATAGAGCTCAGGGTGGCAGTATCTCCACACAATCCGCAGTAACCATCGGTCTTATTGGGTCCATATAGCCAAACTGTTCATAATAACCTGGATTTAATTGGGGCCCTGAGTGCCCAAAGAGACTGTTCCACGAAATATTCTGTGACTATTGTATTGTATGAGAGGCAGTGGAACCTGTGGGGTCTTCCCTGAAGTTCTCCCTTTCCCACGTAGATCAGGCGCCAATTCCCCAAATCAGAGATTTCCTCCCCAAAACCTTGTCATGTGCTGCAATCGCGCTTGGAACTGCTCCGCCTGTGGCGAACTTTGCCGCCTGTTTCCGCCGAAAAGGAGCTCCCCTGCCGCGCGTGACTCAGCCGCTTCCACAAACTCCAGACCTCTCCGCAGTACAGTGGGGTGATTTGGGCTCACCTCTGATGTTTCTGGGGTCCCGGTATATCTGTACCCAAATTTCTGTGGAGTTTGCGACCATAGGCCTGACCCGCCACAACAGAAGGGAGGGAGCCGCGTCTCAGCTCTAGACGCGGATCGCTGGCACTGGTTTCCCTGTTCGCTCCGTGGCTGCTATGGAGGGCATCTGTCTGCCCCCTCACAGTGACTCACCTAGGATCTGCAGTCTGTGTCCCGCAGGCGTGGTGAGAGTGTGCTGCCTAGGTTGCACTCTGTGTTGGGTCCGGGCCTGTGGCTGCGTGTGCGCGAAATCCTCCAAGTCTCTGGGATTCTATCCGCTGTCTGTGTGATGGCGAAACGGCAGCGGTCCTGCTGCTGGCCACTGTGTAGCTCCTCTGAAGCCTAATCCTTGATTTCAGTGTACGCCTAGTTTCATTCTCTATCTCTCAAACTAAATTATCTCTGTTTCTATTTATTCAATTTGATTTTTAAACCCCCAATCGAGGCTTCCTATTGCTCCGGAACAGAAGGTGTGTGTTGTCTGTCCGCCATCTTGACTCCAACCTGTTTTACAGTTACTGACTTGCATATGTTGAGCTATCCTCGTATCCTTGGAATGAAACCAGCTTGATCATGGTGCATGATCTGTTTAAATGTGTTGTTGAAGTAAATTTGCAAGCATTTTATTAAGGATTTTTGTACCTATGTTCATCAATGAAATAAATCTGTAGTTTTCTCTTTTGTTGTTATTATGGTTTGGTGGTTATGAATTGCTTTAGTATGTGCTTTTCTGGAAAGGTCTTTATTTCTTCATTAATTTTAAATGATAAATTAATGATAAATTAATTTTAATTTTAAATGATAAATTTGCTAGATATAATTTTGGTTGGCAATTATTTACTTTAAGTCTTGAAATACATCATTGTGTGCTTTTCTGTATTTTAGGATTTATGCTGAGAGGTCTAATGTTATTCTAATGGGTTTTCCTTTGTAATTGAGTTGATGTTTTTTCTCTTGCAGCTTTTAATATTTTTCGTTATTCTGTAGTCCTGATGTTTTAAGTATAATGTGTTTGGGAGAGGTTATCTTCTGGTCATTTCTGTTTGGGGTTCTAAATACCTCTTATTGTTGGATGTCCATTTCTTTCCCCAAATTTGAGAAACTTTCTGGTATAATTTTATTGTATCGGATTTCGTTGTCTTTAGTTTTACCTCAGCTCCTTTTCTACTGCTGCATTCTTAGATGTAGTCTGTTGATTATGTCACAGAGTTATTGAAAGTTGTGGCTTCCTTTATTTTTTTTATTTGTTCATATATGAATGTATCCTCAACATTATCTTCCATGCCTGATTATCTTTCTCCTGCTTGATCTAGTCTACTGATGATGCTTTCCACTGTGCTTTTTATTTGATTTATTGGAATTATTCATTACCAACATGTTTTTTTTCCCAAAAAAAATCTCTATTCCCTTGTTGAATTTCTCATCCCTTTTGCTGACTTTGTCTTCTACATTGGTGACTTTCTTATCAAAGTTATGAATTGATTTCCTTATTTCATTCATTTTCTTACTTTATCCTCTTTGAAGTTATTGATCATTTTTACAAGTAGACTTTTGAATTCTTTGTCTGACATTACAACCTGATCAGAGTCTATACATTCAGTAGTTGAAAAATTATGGTCTTTAGAGGAGACATGTTGCCTTGCTTGTTCATGTTTCTTGTGTTTCTGTTTTATGGTTTGTGCCCCTGTTGAGATGGTTATCTCTTCCAGTTTTTTTTTTTTTTTTTTTTTTTCCTTTAGAGGGGGCAGGGGGATCTTAGTGAGAAATTTTCTCTTGAGAGTTTAATCCCCAGTACTACTCAGAGAGGGAAAGATTAAATCACTGTAACAAGTATAACATCTGATAAAAGCAGAGATAAGAATATACTTAAAATCAATTAAATCCACCTACGACAGCAGCAATGACTATAGAACAGAAAATGGCAACAATAATGTAGAGTAAGCTATGAAGTTACAAATACTTAGGGTGAAAGTAAAAGTAGTAATTGCCCAAATTAAAAGAAGCAGCAGAGAAAGCAGGGGAAAGGAAAGAGGAAGGATTAAGTGAAAGATACGAAAAAGAAGAATAAGAAAGGAGAAGATTGTTAGGAAGAAGCACAGAAAAGATCAAAGGATTTAAAAAGCCTGATCACTCATAAAGAAAACTGTGTGTAAACAAAATTAGATAAAATAAAAAGAAGAATGTAAAAAAAACTCTGAGATTTAAAAAAAAAAGTAAAAATGGTACGAAAAGTATAGTACATAGAAAAAGAGAAATGCAAGAAGCAGAAGATAAAAGAGAAAGCTAAAAAAGCAAAAAATACATTATATAAAAATGAGAAATCAGAAAAAAAAAGAAAAACATTTAAATAAGATAAAAAAAATGACAAAGTACTAGAATGGCTTCTTTCTGTGTCCTCTAATATTGGAATCTGCTAGGTGGAAGTGCTGGTCAGTTGAAGTGACTTTTCAACTAGTTATGTAGGTGTTGAGCAAGGTCCCATCAAGGGTACATCTCTTGCAGGACTGCTTTCACTACAGAAACCTCTCTTCTTGTGTACCTGGAGCCTCTGTTAGCTACTCTTACCTTGGTTGCTTGTGAGTCAAGCAGATTCTCACACATGGTTGAGCCTCCTCAGTTTGTATCCTTTGGGATGATTAATGTCTAAGCCAAGGGATATCTCTAGAGTATATAGGTGAATGGGGGAAACAAGTAGTGTACTGAGATCTGTACTGAATGACTGGTCACAGTGCCTTTATAACCTGCCCAACATTGAATATTTGGAGGATGGGAGGAGGCTGAAGGGATCAAGTACTTGGCTATCACTGGGCTTCAGAGCTTCAGAGTTACAAGTTGTACAGGCTGTGAACTGCATGTCAGATAGATAGCTGTTTCCAGAATTAAAGAACCTATGGACCTGGGCTCAGCATTGCTAGTCTCCACAGTTTCCCTCAGGAGGTAGGATTGGCTCCTCTCTCCAGGGGGTGGAGTTACTGTCCACCTTGCCCAAGCCTGCTATTGCCTGAACTTCTCAATGTGTAGGCATACCACACTCCCCCTCTCTGCAACTGCCTTCCACAGCTATGTCCCACTCTGGGATTGTGGCTGGTTGCCCCTAAGTTTCCTAACCCATGATTGTTCCTTATTTTCAGGGCCCCATTACAGCTCTGTCTCAGGCAATAGATTCCTCTCAAGATTTTCTTGTAGAATCAATCATGGTCATAGTACTCTAATTGGATCTTATGAGTTCATATTATTTAATGTTACATTTAATGTGCCAGCATTGTTGTTGTTAAGTGCCATTGTGTCAAGTCAATGTCATGGCTACCCTACATACAACAGTCATAGTCCTCCAAGATAATGGAGTGTGGCAAAATGAATCTCTTCTCCAAAGCCCACCCTTAAGTCAGGAAGAGCCACTGTCTCATTAAATACCTTAAATGGATCCAAGGGATTCAAAGACTGTGGGCTTTTCCAGTGGGACTGCCAGTCACTTCACAGGGCTGTTTGGCTTGCTTTTTGGATGTTGTTAGGTGCCTTTGAGTCATATCCAACTCATAGTGACCCATACAGGGTTTTCAATGGCTGATTGTTTTGGGATTGCCTAGGGAGTGTGTTGCCACATCCTTCTCCCATTTTTACAGTACTGGAAATCAAACTCAGGACCTCAGAGACTGCAGAGCGGTGCTCTACCAACTGAGTTAAATCCCACACAGCTTTTTGGATGAGGTTTCTGTTTCTCTACTCCCATGAAGGAACCATGACTGGAGGTGTGTCCTGTTCACTCTTTCCTGTATGCCTTTCTGTTCTCTGCACTCTGAGACTATCCAATCACTTCCTTTGTGACTTCTGTGTTTTTCTCATCTTTCTTTCTTTCTTTGGAACACAGTCTCTTCTTTCCTATCCTGACTCCTTTGTTTCACTGTATCACTTAGAGGCTGATTCTCCTCTGCCATCTTACCTTAGAAGTCAAGAATTTCTTGTAGGATCAATCACTATCATAGTACTCTAATTAGGTCTTATGAGTTCATATTATTTAATGTTGCATTTAATGTGCCAGCATTGTTGTTGTTAAGTGCCATTGTGTCAAGTCAATGTCATAGCCACCCTACATACAACAGAATGAAGCACTCCCCAATCCTGTGCCATGTACAGGATCTTTTCTATGTTTAAGCCCAGTGTTGCAGCCACTGTGTCAGTCAACCTAGTTGAAGGTCTTCCTTTTTTGTTGACTATAAGTTCATCAAGGAGAGGAGGATAAAGAAATATTTTTGAGCAGCTGAACAAGTCAACTCCATCCTCTCAGTTTCAGAGATTTCAGTCTATGGTTGGCTGTCTCCATTGTTTTGGGGCCTGTGGTAAGGCAGAAGAACATCAGGCAGAGAGCATATTGTGCTACAGAGCAACTTCCCTTATGGTGGCTGAGAAACAGAAAGAGGAAGGGCCTAGAGTCTCAATATCTCCTTTAATGGCATTCCCCCAGTGACCTAACTTCATTCCTCTAGGCCTCCCCTCCTAAAGATTCTGCCACCTCCCAATTTCACCCCAGTCTGACAACCAATCCTTTAGCACATGAGCCTTTGGAGGTCATTTAAGATTCAAACCATAACATCATCATCCATAGAGTAGAGTTTTCTTGGAATCAGCTGCCCAGCCAGTGATAGCATTTCTTAGTCACCTATGCATCCAGGTAGGGTCATAAGACTGGGTCTCTTCAGAGTAATACAAGCAAATGTGATAGAGGAACTTCTTGGCCTAAGTAATGAAGAACCTAATTTCCCATTCTCACCTACCTCTTCCTCTGCAGCTTTTTCACTCCTTCTTCTACTCAAATCCCACTTCCTTAGAGAGACCTTCCCTGGTATTCCTAAATAAAATAGCTCACACCTTGCTCCAATTGTATCACTTTTAGTCTAGCTCATTGTTCTGCTTCACTTATCCTTATAGTTCTTCTTACATTGTGCTCTTTTATAAAGTACATGTTTATAATGTTTTAAAAATCTGTTTTCCCCACCAGAATAAAAACTTCAAGAAGCCAGAGAGTTTAACTTGTTGCAGTTATATTCCAGGTGCCACAACAGTTCCTATTACCAATCAAACTTTCAATAAATATACATAGACTAAATGGATAAATGGTTGCAGCTTTGGTAGGAGGAATATGCATGTACCTTAAGAAGGAATAGCACATACTGAGGTTTTCAGGAGGGTTCTAGGGGGATGAAGCTTTTAAAAGTTTGAGGCTACAATTCCAGGTTAGTATATTGACAAGGATAGAGGGAAGGTGTTGAGTCTTAGCTGCCCCTACCCTTGTTTACAATGATCTTTGGGCTTTCGGGTTTCCTCTGAAGCTCTCTGTTACAGTGAAGAGCAGCAGAATGTTGAGCACCCTCTGAGGGCTGATGTGTTATTTAGCTTACAAATCACAGAACTGTGAAAATTAGGTCACACTTTAGGACATTTAAGTAACAAAACCCCCTACTTACTTAATAATATCCTAGTTCTCTTACTTCTATATTTTATTGTGCCTATAAAGAGAAATTATTTTTGGTTTAGTATCGCAATCTGAGATGGGTTTCTTTTTTTCCTCCCCATTTTGGGGGAACTGACATGTTTTATTATTTATTCTCATTCCTCAGAATGGATTGGATAGATGAATATTCCCATAATTCTTTTGACCTACAATGTTTGTTAAACTCATTTCCTGGAGACTTAGAGTTTAAGCAGATCTTCAGTGACATTGATGAACAGATTCAGCAAAATGCTACAAGGTAAGTATTGCTATTTATTTAAAACAGGGATTTTTTTTTCACATTTTATTTACATAAAACTTCCCTAATCTGGTTTCAATATTTCCTTTTCCTGCTCTTAAATAGTTTTTGATCTTAATTGCCATTAAATTTCCTGAAAATCTTGATTAGGCTTTCATTCTTAAAATTTAACACAATTGTCTTTATGTGGTTAGTACTTTTTGGATTTGTTTGTTTGTTTGTTTCAGACAGGGTCTCACTATGTAGCCCAGGCTGGCTTCAAACTCAGAAGAATCCTCCTGTCTCAGCCTCCTGAGGGCTGGGAGTACTAGTGTGTGCTGCCATGTGCTCAGCCTTTTAATAAGAGTAGAAAATACAAGCAGTATCTTCAAAGAGGCAAACTAGAATTTATTAAATTGCTATTAATTGTTCTTAGGGTTTCAAATATTGATGTCCTGGATTTTCATGAGTGTTTAGAGATTAGCATTCTTGCTTGAATGATAAACATAGCAGTTAAAAAATTGAAATTACAGTATTAAAATAAAATGGTGTAAGGTCACAATTGCTGAGTTGCTGAAAATAGAACATTAAAAATAAATTATTTTGAAACCATGCATGGTGGTGCATGCCTGTAATCCTAGTACTTGGGAGACTGAGGCAAACAAATTGTGGAGTTCTAGTCCAACCTGGACCACATAGGGAGTTCCAGGCCAGCCTGGGCTACATTCAGAGATCCTGTCTCAAAAAAACAAACAAAAGAGTTATTTTGCATATTTATCATTTTAAGTCTTCATCTCACTTAAATGAGAGGTTAGAGACTCCATGGAGAGTTCCTAGGCCAGATTAGGTTTTTTCACCTCCCCCAAAAGTAGTATTTACAAATAATGGGGGAAGCATGGAGAGGGAAGTAATTTCCCACTGATATCCATATGTATTTATGTGTCCTGTAATCAGGAAGTTCACTTATCTGAATCCTTTTCGTTTAAAGTTCTAGTTCACCAGATATACATTACAAATGTGCAAATCACAGCAAAAATTTCTATTGTATAATGACACACAGCATTTCTTTCTTTAAAGTCTAAGATATTGTTTAATTGGTTTGAATAAAATGTTTCTATGATATTTTCCTCCTGTTTACATGAGAATACATCATCATCATAACAATAGGTATAAATAAATTCAAAAGATAGCATATAGTTGGGGAGTTTTCATTAAAAATAAAATCTTCTTTCTCAGAAATCCTGATCACAAAATTAGTAAAGAAAGAAAACATATATTGCTGATTAAGCTTTAAACCAGAATATGATGTGTTATAGCCAATCTGCTAAGAGATTGCAAAGATACAATCTTACATGGCCAAGGAGACACAACTCATTACCTACATCTTACCAAGATAAACAATCACTGATCCTCATGGAAGAGTGCTGCTCTTCACTTTCTGCAGACCCAGGTTCTATTCCCAGCATCTTCTCCCATTTTTGTGGTGCTGGGACCCCCTATGAGGGTTGCTATGAGTCGGACCCAAATCGACGGCATCTAATGACCACAAAAACAAGTAAGAAGACTTGACAATACATTTTGTCACACGTAGTTCACTCTGACTTTACCATGGTAGCTGGGGAGACCACTTATGTTAACTAGTAGATGAAACAAACTTCTCACATCTTTATGGATAGAGGTAATTTTACAAATTGGAGCCACTGAAATTAGGCTCTTAACTCTCCCACAGGAACAGGGAAGTGAGGGAGCAATCTCTCAAGATGTCTTTCAAAAACATAGTTTCCAGGTTCTTGAGACAGACATTCCTGGGTCACACAGGTGACAAAAGGCCAACTGACAAAAGGTATATGTACTCTTTCAAGGGATACATGTCAAAAAGATGAAAAGTTACTCACAATTAAGTTTTAAAAGACAAATGTTTTAAGAAAAAGGAGAGGAAGGGAATCATTTCCCTTAGTTTTAAAAGAGAAAATTTGACTTCATGTTTTTAATTTGTATTTGCCCCTATCATATACATACACACATATATGATAATGTATTTTAAAGGTAGTATACATGTGCATGATAGTATATATCTGTATATATTGAAAGTCTATATATGATACTATATATATAAAATAACTATAGAAGACTTTAATATAATTATGTATTTATGTATTTTGTGTTATTTATTGTATGATAGAGTTTCTAACCTAAAGGAATTAAATAATAAATTAAAATAACATTCATTTAACTGGATTAACAGATCATTTATCTAAATTTCAGAGATGATTACATTTTTAAGGGAAATTTTTTGAAAGATTAACCCGCTTTACAATGGCCTTTAGGCTCCATCAAAATAAAACCAGCCATTGAACTAATGTTTTTGCCATAGATTGCTTTGTTTTTATTTACTAAACCATCTATACTTAATTTTCTGCCCCATTTGGTAAATAAAAAATCATATTTAAAAGTAAAACAGTGATAAAATATTGTATTTTGAATTCATAAATTATTATTTAGGTTGAAAATCAGATGTTAGTATTAAAAATATATAGTATGGAATATAAGGGTATAATTTTTAATTAAAAATATTTTATTGCCCATATATTAAAACAAACCTAGAATAGAACCACCTCAAGTGACCATTGATCTTCACATGGGATAAAATAAGGGAGTAGCTGTATGTGCTGTATGCTACATTTAGAATCAAGTCTATTTTTCATCAAAT
>VMDO01042399.1:0-10555 GCA_007922755.1 Pedetes capensis | reverse complement strand
ATATGAACCTAGTTCATATGGTCACAAAAGACCACGTATAGCCAAAACACTTTTAAGCTGCAAATCTAATGCAGGTGGAATCACAATCCCTGACTTCAAACTATACTACAGGGCAGTGGTTGCAAAAACAGCTTGGTACTGGCACAAAAATAGGCCTGAAGACATCTGGAACAGAATAGAAGACCCAGATATACCTCAACACACCTATGGCCACCTTATTTTCGACAAAGGAGCAAAGCAAGTAAACTGGAAAAAGGACAGCCTCTTCAACAAATGGTGCTGGGAAACATGGTCATCCACATGCAGAAAAATGAAAGTGGATCCGCATCTCTCAATATACACAAGAGTTAACTCAAAATGGATAAAAGATCTCAACATAAAACCAGAAGCTTTAAAACTTATAGAAAGCAAGATAGGCAATACACTCCATCATATAGGCATAGGAAAGTATTTCCTTAATAGGACTCCAATTGCTCAAGAAATTGCAACAAGAATAGATAAATGGGATCACATGAAATTAAAAAGCTTCTGCACAGCAAAAGAAACAATTAACAGAGTCAAGGAAACCCCCACGGAATGGGAAAAAGTCTTCACATTTTATACATCAGACAAAGGTCTAATTACTAGAATTTATAAAGAACTCAAGAAACAAACTCCCCCAAAACCAAACAACCCAATACACAAATGAGCAAAGGAACTGAGTAGACAATTCTCAAATGAAGAGGTCCATAGAGCCATGAAACACATGAAAAAGTGCTCAACATCCCTAGCCATTAGGGAAATGCAAATCAAAAAAACTCTGAGATTTCACCTTACACCAGTAAAAATGGCCAAGATCAATAAAATAAACAACAACAAATGCTGGTGAGGTTGCAGGGAAAAGGGAACACTCTTACAGTGTTGGTGGAGCTGTAAATTGGTGCAACCACTGTGGAAATCAATATGGAGGTACCTCAAAAAACTAAAAATAGATCTACCATGTGACCCAGCTATAACACTATTGGGAATTTACCCAAAGGGAGATGGGTCATCATACCACAGAGACACCTGCATCTCCATGTTCAATGCAGCGCTTTTCACAATAGCAAGGATATGGAATCAACCAAAGTGCCCTTCAACAGAAGAATGGATAAAAAAACTATGGTATATATACACAAAGGAATACTACTCAGCAATCAAGAAAAATGAAATAAGGTCATTCGCAGCAAAATGGATGGAATTAGAGAAAATTATTTTGAGTGAACGAACACGAGCTCAGAAAGAGAAACAACACATGTTCTCACTCATATGAGGGAGCTGATTCAAAATTACAACAAGGAAAAATCCGATTCAAAGGTTGGATCATAATAAAATGGGGGGGGGAGATAAGAATGATGTCAATATAAATGGACTAGAAATCACATGTAATTGTTCTAACAAGATAAAAACAAAGACCACTACAGGAAAAGTTTCTATCTTAAACAGAACTGGAACCCAAGGACATATAGAAAAATACTACTAAGTAAAAGATAGAGAAGACTTAGATGGGAAACTTAGATGGGAACAGTGGGAGGGGGGGAAGCATAGGGGAAGGTAAGGGGTAACCTATATGAATAATGTTTATCAAAATGCATATATGGAAATGTCACAATGAAAAGCATGTCAAAATGAATCACATTAAGATGTACATTAAAAATTTCTAATAAAAAAAAAACATCCAAACGCTTAATGGAAACGATTAAGTAATTATGAAACACCAACTTACTGGAGTCAACTAAGTCAGCAGTCCCCAACATTTCTGGCACCAGGACTTGTTTCATGGAAGACAATTTTTCCACAGACTGGAGGCAGAGCTCAGATGGTAACACTAGCAAGGAGGAGCAGCTATAAATACAGACAAAGCTTCACTTGCTTGCCTCCTGCTGTGTGGCCTGGTTCCTAACAGTCTTACTGGTCCAAGGCCCAGGGATTGGGGACCCTTCATTTAAATGAGTATCAAGATTATGTTTCAAGATAGAAATATTACTAAATATTAAGTTTAAATTGTAATATCAGAAAAAACTATGTAACCATGTTTAGTCTAAAAGCAGAATAGAAATACTATCTAATAATTTTAATCTAAAATCTATAAATTCAAATAAATATAATTTATAAGAGAATAAGAAGTATAAATGAAGATTTTTATTTACTTATTTATTTTTGTGGTACTGGGGGTTGAACCCAGGGCCTTGCACATGCATACTTTGCAAGTGCTAGACCACTGAGCTGTACCCCCAGCCCATTTTTTTTTACTTTTTGGGACTTTTTGGGTCTCACTAAGTTACACAGACTGCCTCTGGTCTTGAACTTACAATCCTTCTGCCTCTGCCTCCCAAGCCGCTGGGGTTACAGGCGTGCGCCATTGCACCCAGAACAAATGAAGATTTTTGTTAGAATGAAATTATAGTTGCTTTCTCTAATGATATTATGCTATTATTTTAATAAATTTGAAATATTTAAATGTAAGTCAAAAGAATGTTCATATTTGCCAAAGATCTGACAGGAGAGAGAAGACTGGGGCTAAGTCTACTATCTTTAAAATATATAATTGAAGAAAATAAATTGGTTCTTACCCTTATGCCTCTTCAGTTGGGGAAAGCTGCTAATTGTAGTTGCTTGGATTATTTCCACTACAATTTGATACCTGATTTTAGAAAAGACAGAAAGAGAAAAGATTGAAATAAGAAGAAAATACTTTTTCCAGAGAGACTTTTTGACTGTATTTATATCAAATAAATGTAACACAGGAGCTACAAATCATGCCCAAGTCTTATCAAACTAATTCAACATAGATTGAGCACCTATTATGGGCTGAGCACTGTGCTAGTCATTTCTGAGGCCACAAAGTGAAAAATCACTCTATTTCTATACCAGAAACACTCCTACTCGTCCTCACAATCAAAGTAGAAACTCTGAGGTAATGTTCAGTGTTTCCTTATTGGCATTCCTAGGTAACCAGAACCCATAGAATCTATCGCCTATATCTGCACTGTCCAATAAGATGGCCATGAACCACACGTGGCTGTTTAAATTAACTGAATTAAAATTTTAGGGGCCGAAGATGTAAGTCAGTGGTAGAGTACTTGCCTAGCATGTGCAAAACCACAGCTTCAATCCCCTATACCACCTCAAAAAAACATTAACTTATTTTCTTACACTAGCCACATTTCAAGTGCTCAATAGATACATGTGACTTGTAGACTATACTGGACAGTACAAACAGGAAGAACACTTCCACCAGAGCAGACAGTTCTACTGGATGGTGCTTCTTAAACACTTCTCAAAGTCATCTTCCCACCCATCCCCACTGCCACTGCCCTGGTACATTCCCTCATCTCTACCCATTTAGAAGACTATTCCAGACCAAGGCCTGCAGCTGTAGCCCTGTGGCATCCGATCCCGTCAGATCTCGGAAGCTAAGCAGGGTCAGGCCTGGTTAGTACCTGGATGGGAGACCACCTAGGAACACCAGAAGCTGTAGGCTTGGGAGAAGGACCTGGCAACCCCCTCCCAAAAATCAATCTGCCATTGAAAACCCTATGAGCAGCAGAGAAGCACTGACAATAGTGTTTCCCCTGTTGTACAGAGGGTCGCTATGAGTTGGATACCGAATCGACAGCACCTAACAACAACAACAACAACAACATCCAGACCAAGAGAGGCAGAATATCTGCAGTGGGACTCTGATGTTAATATTTTTCTAAAATTGTCCAGTAATTCTAATGCACACTGAGAATTGAGAACCATTAGCTTAGAGCACCAGATACATGTGTACATGGCTAAAGACCTGAATCAGGAAAAATAAACAAAATTTTATGTTTTAAGTGCTGTGTACAACCCTGGAGTTGTGGCTATTTTGAGTATATTCAATTGAGCTTTATAAATGAAGTCTTTAAGGGCTACTCAGTGGTTACTATTTTCCTAATAAAACTTAGCTAATGTCTAATTAGCTTAGCTAATGTTCTAAATGTCTCTTACTGTTTAATTATATTCACTATTTAAGAATCTGCATGTCATATGGGCTGGGATTTAGCTCAGTTGGTAGAGCGCTGTGCTGCAGTCTCTGAGGTCCCGAATTCAATTCCCAGCACCGCAAAAATGGGAGAAGGACCTGGCAATCCACTCCCAAGGCAATCCCGAAACAGTCAGCCATTGAAAACCCTATGAGGGTCGCTATGAGTCGGATACCGACTCAATGGCACCTAACAACAACAACAAGCATGTCATATAGCTATTTAACATTAATTCTTACTTTAAACACAAACTCTGAGGTAGTCCAAGATTTAGGGCTGCATTTGGTTGACTTTTAGAGCACAAAACCCCATAATATTCGACTTTTCAAGTAAAATCCAAAAGAGGGACACAAAGTCATCAAAATCATATCTACTTGTGGATTCCTCATAAATTCACTTCTTTTTTATTTCTTCACTTGTATAATATAAGTATTGATGTCCGACTCTCACCACCTCAAAGAGCAGATTATGAGGGGCATTGTCACTTGCAGACTATGGCAGATAAGGCTGGGTGCCTGCATAGCATTCACTCTCCCTTTCTTCCTTACTAACTGAACCAGTTTTATCAGGGAAAGCAATATGCCCAGCCAAATATGCTAACCTTCTCCCCAGTGATTAGGGATGCCATCTGATACCGTTATAGCAGAAGAAATAAAAGTACAAGCTTCAGGGTGGGGATTTCAGGGAAGCATTCTCAAAGGGCAGAATCCATAGAAAAGCCCTTGCAAACTTTCATCCTTGCCCTTCCCTCCTTGTGCTGTGTGAAACAAGAACACAATGGGAGGACGGTACAGCAGCCACCTCTATCTTTCAGGAGCCATAAAGACAGAAGCCACATGCTAAGGATGGTAAAATCAGAAGACAGGAGGAGTTCAGGTCTCCAATAACATCATTGAACTGTCAAAAGAGCCCTACACTGCTTATCTCAGGGTATGATGCTACATACTTGAGGGAAATAAACCTCTACCTTGCTTAAGCCACTGTATATCAATGCGTCTCCCAACTGACAGAGAACTCTTTGAGAACTCCATACACAGAAGGTATCTCTAGGCTGAATACATACTCAGACACTGTCTTCGAAACCGAAGACTTTTTAGGACGTTAATGATCAAGAGTGTTCTAATAGAATTGCACAAGATCCAAATAGATTGAATGTTCATCTGCATAGAAATTCCAAATTTGAACATTTATCATAAAGGAACAATTTAATAGAAGCAAAAAGAAAAGAAAAAATCCAAAAGCCAAAACTATCATATACATGTTTAATGTAGCAACTTTCAAAAGGAAAAGAATGAGACTTCTGGAGTATGATGCTGGGTTAGAAGCTGCTTCCCTGTGACTCTGTGAATGAAAAGAGGAAAGATAACAAAGGGCAGACTATTCTGAAGACAAAAACAGAGGAAGACCATTGGGAATCATGAAAGCGACCGGCCATCCTAGCCACTGGACAAGCCCATAGTTCTCACAAACCTTAAATCCAACTATGGGATCTAGTATGGCAGTGACTCTTCCTGCAAGACAAGTCAGCACTGGAGAAGAAATCCATTCTGTCATTCCCCCTACCTTGGAGGGTATGGCCAGGGGCCATCTTGAGAGGAGGCTTATTATTTAGAGACTGAGCTACTCAGGAGACCTAAAAACAAGGAACAATCGCAAGTCAGAGAGACCAGAGAAACCCTGCTACAGTGTCTGGGTGGGAGAGGGCCATGCAAGGCAGTCACGGAGAAGGGTAGGGCCAGACGCAGACACGCTAAGAAGTGCAGGTAGCAAAAGCTTAGGCTGTGAAGGGAATGGTGGTTGGTGGCCCTCTGTCTGTGGCATGGAGCAGACCCCATCATTCAAGGATAACTGTGGACACTGAGAGCTCCAAGCCCATGTTCAGCAGTCTTCTCAGCCTCCAGAGATTCCTCTTTGCTGTGTGGTTTGCTGCTAGTGGGATAAGAATTCTGAATCTCAGGTCTCACAGAGCACTTGATTTCCATAGCTTCCTCCTTCTCTCAGGGTGTTGACTGCTGGGTAGGACCTGAAAGCACTCAGATAGTTTCTCTAGTACATATCTCAGTGCTTTGTTTGCTTCCTTCTCTCTCTAATGCACTTCGGGGACACCCGTTGGCTCAAGCATTAGCTACCCTAGAGGGTATAAACTGGGGATTCTCTGGAGCAAATGACAACCTGTCTAACTTCAAAAGCTAAGTGCAGCCAGCAGTGTTTCCTGGTACACAAAGAAGGGAAACTCCTAGAGTGAATGCATCCTCTAAGAACAACTGGCCCTTGCCTGGTCTGGACTCAGCAAAACCCTGAATAGTAGAAAGATAAGACACTCTAATGTCAATTGATGATACCCTCCACCCAGAAAGAAGCTGCCCCAATACTCTGTCATTGTTTTAAGGTATTTTCTCTATCTCTGTCTCTGTACTCTGCGCTCTCCTTTTTTCTTTTTCCTATACTTTTAGTATTATTATTACTTTATTTTTAAAGCACTTTTATGCTTTTATTTTTATTCTTTATATTTATCTAATTTATGTATTTTTCTATACTATGTAGTTATTTTCTCTTGTTCTTTTCTCACCCTGTTCCTAACATCCTTCTCTTCCTTCTTTTTCCTTTCTTTTATTGAACCTAGTTTCAATAAAGGAGAAAATTTATTTCATTTATTATTTTTATGTTTAATTATTTTTAACATCATTTTTAACATCTACATTATTTTTGTCCAATTCTTCTTATGATGGTATAGTTGTTGTTGTTAGGTGTGGTCAAGTCGGATCCAACTCATAAAACAGAAAGAAACATTCCCCCACACTGTCCCATGGACACCATCTTTTTATGTTTAAGCTCATTGTTACAGTCAATGTGTCAATCCAGCTAGTTGAGGGTCTTCCTTTTTTTGGTTGACACATCACTCTCCCCAACATGATGTCCTTTTCCAGGGATGGGCCCTTCTGATAACATGTTTAATATATGTAAGACAAAATCTTGTCATACTAGCTTCCAAAGGAGCACTAAGGTTGTACTTCTTCTAGGACAGATCTATTTGTTCTTTTGGCAGTCCATGGTATATTCAATATTCATCCCCACCACCATAATTCAAAAGAATCAATTCTTCTCCTGTCTCCCTTATTCAATGTCCAGCTTTTATAACCATATGATCCAACTGAAAATACCATGATATGAGTCAGGTACACTTTCATCTTCAATGTGACATCTTTACTTTTTAACACTTTAAAAGAGGTCTTTTGCAACAAAGATGCAATTCATCTTTTGATTTCTTGACTGCTGCTTCCATGGGTGTTGATTGTAGAATCACATAAAGCAAAATCTTAGACAAATTCAAACTTTTCTTCATTTATCATGAACTTACTTACTGACCCAGTTGTAAGGATTTTTGTTTTCTCGATGTTGAGGTGCAACTCATACTGAAGGCTGTATTCTTTGATCTTCATCAGTAAATGCTTCCAATCCTCTTCAGTCTCAGCAAGCAAAGTTGTGTCATTTGCATAATGTAAGTTGTTAATGAGTTTTCCTCAAATCCTGATGCCACGTTCTTCTTCATAAAGTCCAGCTTCTCAAAATATTTGCTCAGCATAGAGATTGAAAAGGTATGGTAAAAGGACACAGCCCTGTGGCATACTTTTCCTGACTTTAAACCAAGCAATGTTTCCTTGTTCTGTTCGAATGAATGCCTCCTGGTCCATGTACAGATTCCTCATGAGTACAATTAAGTGCTCTGATATTCCCATTCTTTGTAATGTTATCCATAATGTGTTGTGAGCCACACAGTCAAATGCCTTTGCATAGTCAATAAAACACACAGACATCTTTCTGGTGTTCTCTGCTTTTGGCTAATACCCCTCTGACACCAGCAATGATGTCCCTGGTTCCTTGTCCTCTTCTGAATCCAGCTTGATTCTCTGGCAGTTCACCGTTAACATAATCTTACAGGCACTTTGGAATGATCCTTAGCAAAATTTTATTTGCATGAGATATTAAGATAGTCTTCTATAATTTCTGAATTTTACTGAATCCCCTTCCTTGGGAAAAGGCACAAATATGGATCTCTTTCAATCAGTTGGCTAGGTAGCTGTTTTCCAAATCTTTTGCCATTAACAAGTGAGCACCTCCTGTAATGCATCTGTTTGTTCAAACATTTCCACTGATACCTCATCAGTTCCTGGAGCCTTGTGCTTATTTCAAGGCAGCTTTCACTTTGTCCATCAGTAGCATTGGTTCCTGATCATAAGCCAGCTCTTGAAATGGTTGTTCATCCACCAATTCTTTTCGATATAATGACTCTGTATTCCTTCTACCTTCTTTCAATGTTTCCTGTATCTTTTAATATTTTCCCTGTAGAATCCTTCACTATTGCCACTCAAAACTTGAATTTTTTTCTTCAGTTCTTTAAGGTTGAGAAAAATAGTGTATGTTTTTTTCTTTTGGTTTTCTATATCCAGCTCTTTACACATGTCATTATAGTATTTGATTTTGTCTTCTTGAACTGCCCTATGAAATCTTCTGTTTAGGTCTTTAACTTTGTCATGTCTTCCTTTTACATTAGCTGTTCAATGTCCAACAGCAAGTTTCAGAGTCTTTTTTGACATGTAATTTGGTCTTTTCTTTTTTTCCTGTCTTTTTAATAATGCTGCTTTCCTCACGAATGATGTCTTTGATGCCATGTCATAACTTGTCTGGTCTTCAATCATTTGTGGCAATGCATCAAATCTGTTCTTGAGATCTCTCTGAACTCAGGTAGGATATACTCAAGGTCATACTGTGGCTCTTGTACACTTGTTCTAATTTTCTTCAGTTTCAATTTGAAACTGCATATGAGCAGTTGATGGTCAGATCCACAATCAGCACCTGATCTTGTTCTGGCATTTGATACTGAGCTCTTCCATTGTCTCTTTCCAAAATATAGTCAGTTTGGTTCCTGTATGTTCCATCCAGTGAATTCCACATGTATAGGCACTGTTTATGTTGGTGAAAAAAATGTATTTACAATGAAAAGGTTGTTGGTCTGACAAAATTCTATCATGCAATCTCCAGCATTGTTTCTGTCACCAAGGTCATATTTTCCAACTACTGAGCCTTCCTCCATGTCAGTTTGCTGTTCTGTTGGGGCTTGCATATTGCTGTGATGCTGAAAACTATGACAATGGTATTATAGATACCAGCAGGGTCACGTATGGTGAAAAGGTTTCAGCTGAGTTTCAAGACTAAGACAGACAATAGAGAAAGACATGGCAGCCCACTCCTGAAACAATTGTTGTTGTTGTTGTTAGGTGCCGTCGAGTTGGTATCCGACTCATAGCGACCCTCTGTACAACAGAGGAAACACTATTGTCAGTGCTTCTCTGCTGTTCATAGGGTTTTCAATGGCAGATTGATTTTTGGAAGGGGGTTGCCAGGTCCTTCTCCGAAGCCTACAGCTTCTGGTATTCCCAGGCGGTCTCCCATCCAGGTATTAACCAGGCCCGACCCTGGTTAGCTTCCGAGATCTGACGGGATCTGATGCCACAGGGCTACAGCTGCAGGCCCTGAAACAATTAGCCAGTCAAAATCCTATGAACAGTAGAGGAACACTGTCATATATAGTGTCAGAAAATGAGCCCCATAGGTTGGAAGGCACTTCAAAAGACAACCAGGGAAGAGTTGCCTTCTCAACATAGTTGTTGTTGTTGTTGTTGTTAGGTGCTGTCGAGTCCAACTCATAGCAACCCTATGTACAGCAGATCCAAACACTTGCCGACTCTGTGCCAGGCAAACGATCTTATTTATGTTTAAGCCCATTGTTGCAGACACTGTGTCAATCCATCTGGTGGAGGGTTTTCCTCTTTTGCATTGACCTGCCACTCTCCCAAACATGATGTCCTTCTCCAGGGATTGTTCTCTCCTGACTACTTGTCCGAAATATGTAAGATGCAGTTTGGCCATTTTTGCTTCCAAGGAGCACTCTGGTTGCACTTCTTCTAGGACAGATTTGTTGGTTCTTTTGGCAGTCCATGGTATATTCAATAGATGTCTCCAGCACCACAATTCAAAAGCATCAATTCTTTTTCTGTCTCTCTTGTTCAATGTCCAGCTTTCACAACCATATGATGCCAATGAACATACCATGCCACGATTCAGATGCACCTTCGTCTTCAATATGACATCTTTGCTTTTCAATGCTCTAAAGAGATCTTTTGCCACAGCTTTTCCTAGAGCAATGCATCTTTTGATTTCTTGACTGCTGCTTCCACAGGTGTTGATTATAGAGCCAAGCAAAGCAAAATCTTGGACAACCTCAATCTTTTCTCCATTTATTGTGAAGTTGCGTGCTGACCCAGTTGTAAGGATTTTTGTTTTGTTGATGTTTAGTAGTAACCCATACTGAAGGCTATGATCTTTGATCTTCATCAGTCAATGTTTTAAATCCTCTTCACTTTCAGCAAGCAAAGTGGTGTCATCTGCATAACGCAGGTTGTTAATGAGTCTTCCTCCAATCTTGATGCCACGTTCTTCCTCATAAAGTACAGCTTCTCAGATTA